>WWET01002115.1:141798-177476 GCA_011038615.1 Limnodynastes dumerilii
TTGGACCAAAAAAAAAAAAATTTCGCGTCAATATCGCCGCGATGCCCCGCGATGCGATTTGGCACGAACAAATCGCGTTTAGTGAATGAGGCCCTAGGTGTCTGATCTTTTCTCTTTAACTGTTACTTCTCTTTACCTGTCTATTCTGCTCAAAACTCTCAAACTATTTATATATATACTTTTTCTTGCTATTATTTTTAGTTGCTTCTTTAGCTGTCTTATGACATTTGCACTTTTAAACTGCTAATTTTGGTAGTCACATTTCCTGAAGATTTCTTTGTCCTTTGTCTAAAGACATGCAAATGATGCATTATGATGCATTAAATATTCTAAATATTATATTGCATGTAACTATCTTTCCCACAAACTCTACAGGTACATAAAAGGACTTATATAGTTACCCTTTATTCTGTTGACCTATTAGAAAGAATTCAGTTATGAGTATATTTGCCAACTCTCCCTGAATATCACGGAGTCGTCCTGAAGAATGGGTGATCTCTCTGACCCCCTGAAGTGTTTGTCAATCTCCCTGATGCTGATTCAGATCAAGAAGAATTTAGAAATTGTGTTTCATTGCCCTGCATTGAGATCTCTGGAAGTTGCCATTTTCATGGAGGCCAAGATTGTTAATTTACTGGCTTCAATAATAAGACATAGAAATAAAAAAAATACACTTTGATAATCAATTGCAGTGTCACCTACTTTTACCTTCCCTATAAAGATGAAGAAGTCAGCAGATCTGTTTTATAAAATCTTCACAATTAATGAAGGCCATACAGAACAATACACACACACAAAACTAAGAATCACTAAAATAGACTATAATAAAATATATATAAAATGCTCTGCTCTGTTGCCTGTATAATCGGTTCTGTGACAGGTGGAGCAATAAACTTAAGCAGCTCTGCTGACCGCAGGTCTGACAAGTTAGAAGATCTAAAAAGCATGGTTAATGCTAATAAGTTATGATATCAACACTATCAATAATAATATTATTCAGCCTTACAAAGGAGAAATAATAAAAAAACACAGTTTAGAAATTCAATTTAGAACATAAATCATCAAACTTAAAAAAGTCCAAAGCATTACCAGTTCAATACAAGTTGCAACGACCCACACAGGATTATAATGGTAGAGTCAGAATTAGGTGTGCTCAATTGTAGGTGGTAAGTGTTCAAAGAAATTAACAGTCCATTAGTGAAACTTTTAGGTTTGGTATTTGCACCAGATCTGGCTGCAGCAGACTGCTGCTCTCTCTTGAATGACCCAGTCCTTGATCCGGAATTAGCAAATGAACTATGAAAGAAAAGAAAAAGAAAGCGCTTCTATGGTGCAATACCGTTTATTTTTAAAAACACAAGGTATATTAAAACATTCAGATTTAATAGCAGCGTACCAGATGAGAATAACAACATAAATGGGGTTCTTAGTCAGACAGTGTAATATCAGATTACCGCTCCAGTGGGAGACACGGCTTACTCGTTCCCAGCGTCCTGGAGACAGAGTCGATGACTGGATCCCGTGGGTAAACAGAGAAGCAGAAACAGGTAGTTCTCGGAGGTATGGTGTCCTAGCTCCACTCCTACGCGTTTCGTCGATTTGACTTTGTCAGGGGGTGTGCCAGGACAAAGAGAGGTGAGCTTATATACCATCACTTGGGAAAATGCATAATCTCTTAAAGGAACAGCTCATATGTGCAAGCCGAATACAATGATTAAAGTCTCAATGATAATGTCATCTAATAAGATATGCAATATATAAAAGAACACTATGAACAATATTTGGCAATATTAGAAAACAAAGAAAGGAGTATTATCCATATTTTGCAACAATCAACATGTTGCAATTTAAGTTACATAGATCAAAAAGATACAAATGAATTAAATACAATTTTGGACATTATTATATCAGCCTAGATGCATGATTAACATACCTCTGATGAAACCGCCTATAGCAGCGGAGAAACGCATCAGTTGACTTATCAGCCCACAGAGCTAACTATCTACGAGTCCAGACGCTCATCTTATAACTTTGTGCAAACATGTCTTGTCTTTGTCTTTGTTCAAACATCACAATACTCGCAATAGAAAATAAGCTAAAGAACTAAATCCTCTATCGGGGTTTATTGCCCTAACATCATTGGAATAACACACACTGATGTCGGACCACAGTTATATCTAGAAAACCACGTGGATCAGACACGCTTTTTTTGTCTAAGAGCACGAGCTCCTTTACCCGCCTGCCAGCATTTGGATCACGGCAACTAAATGCTGAAATAGACTATAAGCAATTTCAATAGAAGGATCCACGTACCTTCACCTGAAGTTGGTAACATACTTTTTATTATTACTTCTGCTGAAGGATTTGTTTACACTAAGCGGACCTGAACAAACGTTGAATTAAGTTGCATGGTCTATACAAGATCTGTGGGATAAACACACCAACTGTGATATATTTATATATGAGGATTCCTAAAACTGTCTTGCACTTCATTATTAAAATCTTAACTTTTTGGACTACAATAGCTCTATTTCTATGATCTATGTCCGGCTGGCATTAGGATCAGATTTAATGGGTTTATCTTAAACTTTTTGTTATTTAATATTTATTTGTTGTCTGTTTATTAATAAATTTCTGTTGTTTCTTTTATACTAATTATCTGTTTAGCGCCAATATTCTTTTTTTAGTTTATCTGGTTAACATATAGCCCTACAGAGCTTTTGCAGGTTATCCCCAGTTTGGAAAGTAAAGGAGATTTTCCAAGGGTTTAGGTAATTGGAGAGATATACAGAAATAAACCCTAATCTTAGCAATAGAGGGCTTACAGGCATAGCTTAATAAATAGATTTCAGATATTAATAACTGGACACTTGATAGAGACAAATAAATAATTACAGATGCATGGGCAGAGGACAAAAAGATGTTAATGAACCCCTACTTTCAATAGAATTAAACAAAAACAGAACTAAGGGGAAAAGACACCCCGAAAGGGGGAGGGATACTACAAAGGAAGATACTGGTTCACAGGAATGGGGTTAATTCGAAACTTTCATTGAGCCCATAAGGGCTTACTGTTTTGAGAGTGGCAATCCAATAAAATCCCCTTTTAGAAAGTTTGTTTAAACGGTTGCCACCTCTAGCATCTAATGTGACATGTTCGATGGCTCTGATGGAAAAACCGTCTATATTACTACCATGCACTGTTGTAAAGTGACGTGAGACACTATGTGTTGTAATTTTATTGATATTTCGATAGTGCTCTAATGCCTTAATTTTCAAGGGGCATTTTGTCTTCCCTACCTAAGATAATTTACATTTAATTGTAATAAATACACAATGAAAGTAGAATTACAATTAGTCAGGTGTGTTATTTCGCACTTATTCGTACCACTAGAGTCAATAAAATTCTTATCTTTTACAATGTATTTACATATTTTGCAGGAGCTGCATGCCTTCACTTTACTAAATTTCAAATCCCTTTTAGGTTCTATAGGTAGAAGACTCGGTGTAAGGACCGATTTGAGTGTTTTAGCCCTTCTAAACTCAACAGAAGGTTTCTCAGGGAGATGGAGGGAGAGAAGCGGGTCCAGTTTCAAAATGGGCCAATGTTTTGCAATGATTGATTTAATTTGATTACTAGAGCTGTTAAAATCTGTCACCAAAGGGCAATCTATTATGGATGGTGCAAGTATAAAGCTGTTAGTTGCTATTGAAACAACATGACGAGTAGAAGCACTTCTATTTTGGAACTTACCGTTACTCTTAGTTTTATATTGTAGTAAAGGCTCCCTGTCTAGATTTCTCGCTCTATCATAACTACTCTGAATAAGACTTTCAGGGTAATTTCTCTCTCTGAGTCTTGATTTATAGATCAGGGATTGCTCATCAAATTTTTCTACAGAGGAACAGTTCCTCCTCAAATGGAGAACGGCAAGCTGTCTTTCCAACTTCTTCTGAGGTGGCAACTAGCATAGTAGGAGTTAGTAGTAGTAGGAGCGTAGTAGGAGTTACTATCAACCTCCTTGAAGTACGTAGAAGTGGAAACTGTAGGAACGGCAGTAGTTGGTGCATTAAGAAAAAGATCTAGATATTGAATTTGTGAGCCTCCAAATTTCGAGGTGAACCTAAGTTTATAGCTATTAGTATTAAGAGAGTCAACAAAGATGTTAAAATGTGTGCTGGTACCATCCCATATCAGCAGCACGTCGTCGATATAACGACCAAAGTATTTGATATGCTGGCTCAATTCATCAACAGTTCCGCTCCCAGTCTCCCAAGTAGATATTCACAAGACTGGGAGCGAAAACCATGCCCATTGCAGTACCCCGTACCTGGAGGTATACTGACCCCAAAAAGGTAAAATAATTTTTCTTAAGAATAAAGTAGGCACAAGCAACAATAAAGTCAGTTAATTCTACTGGCACCAAAGGATCATCATTTAATACCTGCCTAAGCACAGACAAACCCTTCTCATGGGGTATTGACGTATAGAGTGCTTCTACGTCTATCATGCACCAACTAAAGGTAGACTCCCAGGTTAGATTTGACATTATTTGCAAAATTTTAGTGGAGTCCTTTACATATGAGTCTAGCTGTTAGACATATTTTTTGATGTGGAGATCCACAAACTTAGAGAGTCTAGCAGTGACAGACTCGATCCCTGAGACAAAAGGTCTGCCTGGTGGATCGAGCCTGTCCTTGAGCAGCTTTGGTAGCTGATAAAAAGTCGCCACCCATGGATGTTTATTCATCAAGTAATTGATTCGTCTTTACAAATACATGATTTCTTAAGACCTGAACAAAGTAATTTTTTTAACTCTCCCACATAAATTTCCATTGGATCAGATTTTTATTTATGATAGAACCCGACATAAGGATTCCTTAATATATTTCGATCGATCTAGTACAGCCACCCCCTTATCAGCTGGTTTAATGACAAGGCTAGGGTTGGAAACTAATTCTTTTAGGGCTTTTCTTTCCCAACTATTCAGATTTGAATATAGGGTGGGTTGTTGGTAATCCAAAGTTTCAAGATCTTTTTTGATAGATTCTTTAAACAGTTCTATGTAGGAGCCACATGACTCCAGAGGAAAAAAATTTGAGTTGGGTTTTAGCCCAGTACCTATTGTAATCTGTTTAGTCTGGGTTTGTTCCACCTTTGGAGTTCCAACTTCCCTTTTAGAATCAATTTTATTAAAGTGACGTTTTAGTGTCAGTTTTCTTGAAAATTTTAGGACATCTACTAGTAAATTGAATTTATTAGTGGGACAGGAGGGCGCAAAGGAAAGTCCTTTCTTTAACAGATTAATTTGAGTTTGTGTAAGGGGGACAGAAGATAGATTGAAAATGCCACTATTTAGGGAGCTAGTTTCTTTCTGACAGGTACCTTATCTAAACCCTTGGAAAATCTCCTTTACTTTCCAAACTGGGGATAGCCTGCAAAAGTTCTGTAGGTCTATATGTTAACCATGCATCTAGGCTGATATAAAAATGTCCAAAATTGTATTTAATTCATTTGTATCTTTTTGCTCTATGTAACTTAAATTGCAACATGTTGATTGTTGCAAAATATGGATAATACTCCTTTATTTGTTTTCTAATATTGCCAAATATTGTTCATAGTGTTCTTTTATATATTGCATATCTTATTAGATGATATTATCATTGAGACTTTAATCATTGTATTCAGCTTGCACGTACGAGCTGTTCCTTTAAGAGATTATGCATTTTCCCAAGTGATGGTATATAAGCTCACCTCTCCTTGTCCTGGCACACCCCCTGACAAAGTCTAATCGACGAAACACGTAGGAGTGGAGCTAGGACACCGTCCCTCCGAGAACTACCTGTTTCTGCTTCTCTATTTACCCGTGGGATCTGGTCATCGACTCTGTCTCCAGGACGCTGGGAACGAGTAAGCTGTGTCTCCCGCTGGAGCGGTAATCTGATATTACACTGTCTGACTAAGAACCTCATTTATGTGGTTGTTCTCATCTGGTACGCTGCTATTAAATCTGAATGTTTTAATATACCTTGTGTTTTTAAAAATAAACGGTATTGCACCATAGAAGCGCTTTCTTTTTCTTTTCTTTCATAGTTCATTTGCTAATTCCGGATCAAGGACTGGGTCATTCAAGAGAGAGCAGCAGATATATATATTTATTTGTATAGGGAAAGTGGCACTCCATAAGACAATTTTAACTTGCTACAACACTTTAACACTACAGGTTTACACAGCGAGTGTAGCAATAAAGCAAAGAGTGAGGCACTCCCAGACTTCTGAGTGCATCTAGTCATATATGCACCACGTACGTGCGTACGTACGTCCTTGAATATCATGGACAAGATGTTGGTGGCACCGAAAATCTTTTTATTCACTAGGGCGCATCACGACATAGAAATCCATAAAGGTGCACCAAGAGTACAGCCAGTTGTTGTAGCTTCCATAATGCTCCTCACTTGAACCCCCTTTTTTGCATGCTGCCAACAAGGCTATTTTTGGAGCCAGGTTGAAAATATCCACAAATTTACTTTTGCAGATTTTTTCCTTAATGCGTGATCATACCTTCTGAGAAAATTGCTTAGTGAAGCGATGAAACGCATCAGGGTGTTTTTTTGATAAGAAAAGCCTAGAAGCTCTCTTATTTGCTCTGGATCAACCTGAGGATTAACATCTGATTTTACATATTTCTACTGTTGTGGCCACTATAAACAAAGATCTAAACCATTCTCCAGGTACTTTGAAAAACCTCCACAATGTCTTTGCATACTGACAACAGGTGTACATTGCATGGATGACAGGACTGTTCCGACGTGAAAGAGAATAGAGAACGGGAACATTACCATCCTCTATTGGAGTGCCATTGCACCAGTTAGGTGTTCCAAAACTCCACAAGTTTATTGATATCTGGACAACCTCCACAAAGTCTCTGTAACCTGACAACAGGTAATCTTTGCCTGGGAAACGGGATTGCCCGATGTGAGAGGTAACAGAGAACGAGCTACAATTTATCCTTGTGTCGGTGCACCGACTGGGTATATATTGATTATACCATTTAAATAAGGACTATAACTATGAATTTTGAGGATTAGTGAACCTTGTTATGGTGAGAACTGTCTCATTTATCTATACAGAGTGTAATACAATGGTGGTGAACCATTTACATTTTGATATATTGAACAGAGACGTATTATTATTATTATTTTTAAGCCCTCATAAGACTGTTACAAATGGATATGATTTATCTTGTTAACCAACAGTAAATTATGAGCTTAATTATTTGGCTAAGAGAGCCTTGGTTATTGTGATTGTTTTATATGGTCAATTTTGTATTAAAAAATGTGATTTTATATTCTATATCATCAACCCTATTTTGAGCTTTATCTTTACCTTGAGAATCTTGTCCCCAATTCTTGATTTCTACAGAAATCCATAAAGGTGCACTATCATGCTCAGTGGCAGATGCCGCCGCACTTACCATGTTAGGAGTCATCTGTCAGCAGCTTTCCCACATCATGCCCACTCTCCAGCCCTCCAGAGGTGCCACTCCCAATAATGACAGCCTCCTGCACAGCTTCCATTGCTGCTTAGTGTTTGGAATTGGGCATCTGCACTACTATCCTCTGGTGCATGGACGTCACCATCTTGGCTCCTGTCATGTGATTCTCAGCAGCCACTCAGATACTCCTCTGCAGCACACATAATTCCTCCAGCCAATCTGTGCACTGGGCAGGCTATTTAAACCCTGTGCACTGATCCCTCAGTGCCAGAACAGGTTCCTCAGGTGCCTGGTTGCAGCTTGTCTTGCATCCAGCCCAGCCTGTCTGCATCCAATCTGTCTTGTTTCCTGCTTCCTGAATCTCTTGCTAGTGAATCTTGCTTCTCCAAGCCCAGCTGGTTATCCAAGCCCAGCTGGTTCTCCAACCAAGCTTGCATCTCCAAGTCAGCTGCTTCACTAATCACGCCTGCTGCTCCCAGCATTATCTGCACTACTGCTCCCAGCATTACCTGCACTATTGCTTCCAGAATTACCTGCACTACTGCTTCCAGCTTACCTGCAATCCATCTCTGATTCCGGCTTACCTTGCAATCCAGCTCCGGTTCCACCTTACCTGCAATCCAGCTCTGGTTCCGGCTTACTTCGTAATCCAGCTCTGTAAACTGCCGCGGACTCCAGTGGGTCCCCACTACCTTCCTGGCCGCTGAGAGGGTATATGTGGGACATGTACTTGCTGGCCCGTGGGGCTCTAACTCTGCCACTGCAAGTGTGCTGAGGAAGGAGCAGCATGCCTGAAGTTCCACTGGCTGGTTTGGAAGTTCCACCTGGGAGCCCGCATGGAGCATCAGGCCATGGCGGGGACAAAGATTGGAGCCATAGGTTGGCCCCCCTGGATGACCGCTGCATAGACCTGGATGGGAGGAGGGGTAAGGAGGCCAGGAATCACAGCAGCAGTGCTGGCTGAACCACATAGGAGATGGACACCCCTGCAAATGGGGGGGGGGCAAAAATGCATGAGGGGGAGGGGTCCCTCAGTCTAGCATGCATTGTACCACTTGTCTGAGGCGTCTGAACATGGCTCCTGATCACGCTTAAGAAAGTATTAGGTTCTTAAATAACTAGTAGCAAGGTGACTCCCTTGGCACACCCCCGGTTTTCAGATTCTAAAGCAACTTAAGAAATGCCATAGGGCTACCTCATCTTTAGGTTTTTGTTGTGTACATAGGGTGGCTAATTAAGAATGTTACTACATAAATGCACCCAGATTTGCCCATTTAAATGCCTCCTTCCACCCAATATTCTTATTTTCATACTTATGTCACTACGTTGTGGCCCTAGGTTCATAGCTGTGATTTCCAGCAGTCCCGTTCCTAAGTCCAACATAGACTGCGTATATAAGTTACTGTTCCTGTGCAGTTTATCCTTTCCTAAATATATGCACCTAAAACCCCGCAGATTCTTAAGTGTGAATCAGCTCCATGGTGAGTGAAGTGGAAGCAAGCAAGATTAAAAGGGGAAGAAAAAGACTAGGAAAAGGGGTGAAATGGAAAGGATATATAGAGGGTATATAAAGACAAAGGGCTTGAAATTAAGAGAGGAACGTTACACCTGGGCAAAACCATGTTGATTTCAGGGGGAGTCAAGATAATTGTATTCTTTGCATGCAGGGATATATCTGAAATATATTGCTTACTACACATATATACTGACCAGCTTTACTATTACACTGTTATTTAGACTTGGGATAGGAAACATCACCTCTCAACTCTAATACTGTTTGCAACAGATGAAACATGACTCCCCTGCAATCAACATGGTTTAGCCCAGGAGTAACTTTAAGTTCTTATTTTAAGAAGATTCATAAGTGTGAATCAGGTCCTTAATTTCAAGCTCCTTCTTAAGTCTGGATCCAGCCCAAAGTGAGGGATGAGAGGATAATAAAGTGAAATACAAGGAAAGAAAGCAACTAAGGAAGACAATAAACTTTATTAACGATCTAAATTTTGCAGCCTTATCTGAAGAAATTCAGAATTGAAAGAGGCAGTCTACAAGGAGGGGCTGCCTTAAAAAAACAATGAATGGACAGGAGGTGAGTGACAAGGCACGGTGCCATGCACACAAGGCAGTTTATCTGGTACTCCTGTTAAATTCTTAACCCACCATTTAATTTACTTTTTTAAAATAATTTTTTAATAGTTTTAGTGCATTCATATTACAACTCATGTGTTTGCACTATTCCTAACATTTTATTTACAGTTTACAACACTACTCTTGCACAACATATTTGGCCAAGTAGCTGCTTTGAGCTTTGCTGCTCTCTGACCGTACACTACGTTCTATAATTGGTGGAAGCACAATGCAGGCCAATTTGCATCTGCCCCTGGATCAGCCCCACTAACTCAAGAACCAGATAGACCATTGAAGCATAAATATGGGTTTATTATTAAATGTATAAAAAATTGGTATTAATCATTTTTCTTTTATTCATTATGGAAATAGTCCCATAGAAATGCCAAACTGCCCTTGGAAGACCCATATTAAGTGAAAATATATGTTTTTCTGACAAGTCAAAACCTGTTTGATCAGAATAATGGTAAAATGTCTGGAAACTAATCCTTGGTAGTGACTTTCTGAAATAAATTCTAAGGCTTGAACCTCAATACATGCAAACAAATGAATAGTGAAATGTGTAAGCAACACATTTAATATTAATATTTTAAAACAGCATTCATAGTTGTTAGTTTGTGATCATGTATTGTATAGTTCATAATGTAACATTATCACTCATAGAAGAATATTTTTACTTTATCTTCTATCATTTATAGTAAACTGTGTACATTTTTGCATGTGTGTAGCAACACATAAAAATGTCTAATTTTGCAAACATTAAAAAACACAAACTTACCTAGGATGACGCAAACCTGATTTATTAAACAGACTGTATGACAGTGATTGCCTTGAATATTATCTGGTTGGGATGAAAGTCCATGCCCTGTTGTGGAGATTGCCTTTTAAATGCATCTTAGTAATCAAATAGAATTGATCATCGCGCCATCTCTGAGATGTCCTCAAAGTCCCTGATGATAACAATCATTCCCAGGTGTATGTTTTAAAGAGCAGCATCTTACATTAAATGGATATCTCTCTTTATCCATATAAAATGAGAATAATTCATGCTCTTTTCAATCATTTGATTAGCTTAATACTTGACTACCTGATTATTAGAATAGCAATGAAGTGAATGGTCTATACATTTATTTTTTATTTTTTTTTACATAAAATTTTTATAACATATTATACTACTATGCTTCATAAAAGTATTATATAAAAAAAAACTTTTTTGCAGTGATACATTTGTACCACTTCTGTTATGCAGAAAGTTGTACAAAAATTGCTTAGAATATTTTTTTTCTCACTGCATGCAATGTATATACTGCTGTTTCTTTACTTATGCTATACATCTGTTATTATTCTTTACTACCTTGAAAAAAGCAATATTTGTTATGGTTGAATATAGTTTTTTATAGACTTTGAGTATGTTACACATCTTCTATTGATATTTGGTGGGAGGGCTGACAGTACATATGACCCCTTTTGGGTAAAATTAGATTTGGCATTTAATTTCAAAGGCTCAACAGCCAGTCTGTCAAATGCTCATTTTACTAGTGCCCACTAGAACTGCTGACGCTTGTCTTAGGCTCCTGAAGCTTTCATCTTTCACTGGCAATAAACATGTCACACTGCTGAGGTGAAACACAATCTGGAATTAAATTTACTGCATATAAAATATGGTGCCCTCTTTTTTGGTTCAAATACTTGTCATTCATAATTTATTTGAATGTGTACAGCTTTCAATGGTTGTGCAGGTTCAGAAGAAGATGTAGAAAAGTACTTGGCAGATCCTTTACTACTGTTTTTTCTTCATTTATTTGTTAACCATAAATGACATATATTCATTACTAAGTTTATTAGTTTGTGAATAAAAAAGTTTGTACAATATGCCAGCACTCCACATGAGAAACATTTTCAAAGGCGTTCCACAAGAATATCATACTCTCTCAGTTGTCCACTGAATTTTTGAAATTTCTCCTTTAGTTCTGCTTTTATCTTAAACATACAAAATAACAATTTATTAACTGCCATAGTTGTTGTGAATATCTATTTATAATCCAGTGTTGTCAGACACGTTATTGGGGGACAGGGTTGTTAAAGTATAAATATTAATTATTGTAAGGGCATAAAATAAAGTCATATTCATATTGATTTATATTAATCAGTGTAACGATTGCTGTGTTTGAATAGACAAAGTTTCAAATAAGAACGCAAATATAGGCCTGAACCCATGCATGCACACGGTTGAAATGAAGGTATTTTATAAGGTAACAGTAATTTTAATAGACAGTGATATATTAGTATCAAATAAGAGCATTAGTTTTAAAAGAAACAGGCTTTAAAAGAAACAGGCTTCCACATTATGCCTCCAAGGGAAATGACATTCCAAATACCAGTCAGGTAGGGCATGATAGTATCTATACACAGGTGGCCAGTTTTATGGTGGCAATTATAGATTGAGGACCCTTATCTTCCCCTCAGGGACCAGGCTACAACATTCCAAAGCTCTGCCCTAGGGATAACTAAACAACATTCCAAAACAGGGTTTGACGTGCTCAGTATACATGCTTGACCTATCACATTTATATAATTGATATATCCTTGGTGATAAAAATATATATGTAGCTTAAAATACTGATATAGGCCCATAAACGAATATACAGATTCATTAAGCATCAATCACATTTCAACGGTATGCATGCACAGTCTTATCTTTGCGGGCTTTCTCATTTATAACCATAATTATGTATTGATATTGTTTCTTTTATTTTATATGTATGTGTTCTGTATATGTATAGATAAAAACTGTTCCAATGTATTTTACTATGATATTGCTAGTTGCGCTTGCATGTTATGATCATAAATAGATTTTGTTTTAAATGTCTAAAGATGAGATAGGGTAATAAAATATGCTAATTGACCCTCCTGATGAGCCATGGTGGGATTGAGAGATAGCCAATCTCAGCAAGGACCAAAAGATCCACCAATTAGAGGAAACAGCATAATGAACAACTGTGATGTCGTGTTTCTTTTGTGTTAAATGTAAATAAAAGAACAGACTGTCCATGGAGAAAGATAGAAGGTTTCTATGGTGATGCCTTGGACAGACTGTTCTGGCGCTAGCGTAGATTGGTGAGACTTTTGTATTTTGGCTGTGTTATTGTAATTTCTGTATATTATTGTTAAACTTTTCTAAGGAAAACTCTTTGTGGATTGGAACACAACTTGTTATCTGGACATTGTTTATTTACGGATCTATGCAATTTATGTATATGTAATAATTAATTGATATCTTATAACAATATCAAATAGACATTAACAAATTGGGGGCTCGTCCGGGATTCGAACCCGAGTCCTCTCGCATGGCAGGCGAGAATCCTACCAAGTCAGGAGCTCATATCCCTTCGCAGTCTTTAAGTTTCTAACAAAGGGCGTAGTCAGTATGCTAAGTACAAAACCGCAAGTGTTTTTATTTTTTATATTCTTTTCACTGTGTTTGTTAACTGAAGACTGCTTAAGGGATACTGAGTTTAAAATCTGGGACATTACTAGATAATAGAGTACGATCGCAGGTTGTTTTTCAATAACATAGCCAAAATACAATTTGCCTTTCCTGTGCATATAAAACAAAACACGTGTGTATGCTACTCTTGCCATAGATTCTGGAAAAGTTTTATGTTCTCATTTCTGACCACTAGGGGGCTCGGAAACTACTGCATTTTGAAATCTTTAATGTGGTTATAGGGATTGTGTTAGGATTGTTATTAGTAATCCTTATTAGCTTAAGTCACTCGATCTGGGTGTTTAGTAAGGACTGTAAACAGGCTCCTTTTGCTGTGTGCTAGGAGTATTACTGTGTGTTAAGAAATTGTCATTAGTTACTTGAGGCCATAATTAGCTTTACGTTACTCAATCTTTGTGCTTACCGAGGACGTAGGCGGATTCCTTAGCTGTGTGGATAGGAGTTAGAATTTTGGTCTTGTCTCCAGCCGACGGGCAACCGTGAAGCACGCACAATAGTGACATTTCCACGCTGTGTGTTCGGGGTTATAATTGTAATTACTTTTCTATACTTGCAAACCGCAATTGGCTTATTAGCTACTCGATCTTTATGTACACTGGGGGTGTAATCTGATGCTTTTTGAGTCATAATTGTGGTTTTTGTATAGAAAATAAGTAATTACTTCCTTGCTCTGTGATCAAGGTTATAATTGTGTTACTGCCAGCCTTAGCTGTGTGATAGGTTGGAAAAGCTTGTTTGGTGTTTGACAAAGTTTGCCAAATGGGTGGTGCGTCTTCAAGGCAGACAGCGTTCAAGAAGGGAGAGGTGTCGGTTGGGTCTGCAAGGTACATTATGGAAAAGAAGCATGGTGTAGATGCTACTAAATTTTGCAAGGATTGGTCTGAAATGACTAGCAAATGTGAAAAACCTTTTCCAAGTGTTGTAGTTTCAACAGAACCATTTTAGAAAATGTAAGCCTCCAGATTTTTAGCATATCGTCACCCATTAGGCGAAGAGAACATTTAAATTGTCTTGAATTATGGCAACAGGAGGGTATAATATGGCGCAAAAAAGCTGCAAACCAAAAATAAGATTGCATTTGCACATGCGCAAGCAAGCGAAGATGCGCACGCAAGTGAGCACGGGCAAAGTGCTCACGCAAAGGTTGCACAGACACCCATCATGTTCATACCTCCTGCCCCTCCTCCCTACATGGGGGAGGAGAAGGAAGCCCTAACTATTAATTGGTAACATAAGTATCTAAAAATGTGTGTGATCTAATAATAATTATTTTTCTCTCCTATTCTGTATTTTTTATTGGTGTGTTAATACTCTACATTTAAATTACGTGTACACGGTATATATATTTGTATTCGTTTTTTTTCCCTTCCCCTGCCATAGTTATTAGGTAAACTGACATATCTTGAAATTCTGCCATTAAGAGGTCTCTGTGGGTGTAGCAAGTGGACCATGCTCAGAGACTGGATATGCTGCAGAGTTCGGCTATGAATATTATATTTAAGAAATGTGTGAGTGTTGCAAAGGCATGTTTAAATAGTAATGATGACTTGTTCTTCATAATAATGTCAGTTTTACTGAAAACAACCTTAGAGATTGGGAAGATCATATCACTACGTATGTATATGAGTGGGTAAGTTACAAAATTGTTATTTTTGCTATCTTTTAATTATAGTTATTCAGTCATAATCTGATAATAAATGGAGGTAACACTGAATTTTGAATCTAGAGGAATTGCATATAAAAATTGTTTGCAATCAGGTTTGCAGGTTTTGCTCCAAAGATGTGTTCTTCTTCCAAGGCGCACTGGTTTCAGTTGGTACACGTATTTTTCTATCAGATTGCACTATGTTTTAGCGTGCGGTTAATTTGAAAAGCACATCAGGTTTTGGGTCAGTTAATCTCGGTTAATCTCGGTGTAATTTAGTAACGACCTGCTTGCTCAGGCATGGCTACGCGCTGCTTTTGCATGTGAATTAATCCGTCTGACGCTAGAGGGTGAGAGGGCATATAAATAGTGAAGCTTTATTTTTCCGTAACGTTAGGTTTCTTGTGTATGGCCTGCGTTCTACCTACCCATGCGGCATTTAATTGCGATTTTTGTTAGTGACTGCTTAAGGGATATTAGCATGGGAAACCATTCAACCAAAGATAGTCATTGAAGCAGGTTCAAGTGTCGTGAGTACTATTGGTATGTCGGTTGGTTCAGCTACGTTTATAATGAATAAAATTTATGGTGTTATTGGTACAAAGTATTGCAAAGAGTAGGTGAAAATGAAAAAAAAATGTAATGGAGGATTTCCTCTCGTTGGTAGGTTTAATGAAGAATGTTTAATTACAAAGTTATAAAGTTAATTTGTGGAGGAAACGTGAAAAGTAAACAAATTGTTTTTTTTTTATTCTTAATGGCAAAATGAAGGTAAAAAAAATAAAAATTTGGCATGAAGGAAAAGGCTTGCGAGTGAGACACAGAACGCCATTCCTGTACGTGCGCGTGTGAATGTGACTGCAGTGTGCGAGTATGAAAAATCCACGCATACTTCACTTACGTATGTGAACTACTCACCATAAATGTCGTCTGTATGGCAGTAAATGTTTTATGTATGCCGTGTGTGTCTGGTTGTCTCAAGGTTGAAAATATATATTTTTTTTTTACGTTGAAAAGGCACATTTTTTTTTTCCTTTTTATGCATAGGTAATGGTGAAGATCCTAATTTAATTTCTTCTCTTGCACCTTTGATGCAAATACAAAAAGAGATGTTACAATTGTGGGTTGTGGGGACATGTGAGTAGGGAGTGCAGAGAAGTCAAAAGGCATGGAGGAGTTTAATCAAGGTGGACACAGGGATGGTCAGATGTTTTTATTCATGTAGTACAAAAAAGTGGAAAACGTGTCGGCGCTTCAGAAAAAAGTTTAACAGAAACTGCAGCTGTCAATCGATAGTGGACCTCTCCCACTAATTTAAATAGAAAAAACATGTTTTTATTTATTATGTTATTAACCTCTTCTCTCAATTTACCCATCACTAGGAGAACACTCCATGCAGTTGGAGTCTCGGGAGAGGTGCAGTCAGTGAGTACTAGTTGCGCTTGCATGTTATGATCATAAATAGATTTTGTTTAAAATGTCTTTAGATGAGATAGGGTAATAAAATATACTAATTGACCCTCCTGATGAGCCAAGGTGGGATTGAGAGACAGCCAATCCCAGCAAGGACCAAAAGATCCACCAATTAGAGGAAACAGCATAATGAACAACTGTGATGTCATGTTTCTTTTGTGTTAAATGTAAATAAAAGAACAGACTGTCCATGGAGAAAGATAGAAGGTTTCTATGGTGATGCCTTGGACAGACTGTTCTGGCGCTAGCGTAGATTGGTGAGACTTTTGTATTTTGGCTGTGTTATTGTAATTTCTGTATATTATTGTTAAACTTTTCTAAGTAAAACTCTTTGTGTGTTGGAACACAACTTGCTATCTGGACATCGCAATTTATGTATATGTAATCATTAATTGATATCTTATAACAACATCAAATAGACATTAACAGGTTTTGATATAATTTTGTTTTGTTAAACTGCCTTAGCCACTAGCAAATTAATAATCAGTATATATAAATATAATAAAAAGAAGATAACCTTAATAGACTTAATAGAAATTGAATCTCAGAGAAGTGGGAGATGGTCACTGGTGATGAAGCCAGTGGAGATCAACTGACACAGTTGGAGAAGTTATTTACACCATCAGGGAGGGACAGCCAGGACTATTGTCCTGGGCCTGGGAGCTAATGGGGGCCTGTCAAGTAGCTGGCCAATGCACAGAGAAGAACTTCCCTGAGCACAGGCTCACTGTTAAAGCAGATCTGCGGCACCCATGACACCAATGACATCACATAGGGAACGGGTCCCTGTGCCTGTGTCCCAGGCCCTGCATTTTCTAATGGCGGCCCTGCTCTCACAGAGTGTGGCAAGGGAACAGAGCTGGCTTCAGCACTGAGCACCTTCCTCTACTTCTCTGTCAGAAATAGCAGGCTCAGTCTGTGCTTAACTGACATACTAATTGTCAGCAAAGAATAGCATAAGCCTGGCAGTCACTGTTGGTGAATTAAAAACTTCCTGTGTTGAGGGGGGTTCAAGGGGCACCCTGTTAATTTTGCAGTAATTACGGGGTGCCCCTGCTCCCCCGTTGGACGGCACTATCTGATATTCACCGATGAAGATGAGGTAGCTGATGCACCATCATACTGTGGTCTATGGCGAAGCAAAATCAGATTTTTTTGGGAACAATTTTCATTATATAAATGAATATAATGTTAGGTTACACAAATGTATATATCTTGTGTTGAAACATTTGGAAAACTGGTCAAAACGTAATTGTTGGCAAAGGTAAGCAGAGGAGACTCTATAACCAATCAATATATGATTATGTGCATTTGTAAAAGATATATATATACTTTTACAGCCATGGGAGTTTTTACAAGTATACATAATTATGGGCAAGGTTCAAAAGGAAAAAAAGGCCTTTGTATTCAAATATGCAAGTCTGAGATTAAAATATATAATTTCTTTGTTATTTGCACAATAGTCATATGGCAGTACCCAAGGTAGATGACTAAAGAGATGCTATGAATTGATTTATTAAGATATATTCTCACAGAAGCATAGTTTGTTTTGACCTCTGCTGAATAGCCATTGGATTCAGACTAAAACTTGCCCTTGTCAGAGAGAACGTAATGGTTTTAATTTGCTGCAACTTGCAAAATATCACTAAAGTTCAGAACAGTCCATGGCTGTGTGAATAATAGGGAATTATTATTAGGCATTACCACCAGCCTGATTCTGTCTATCTAGTGTATGTTACCACATATTATACAACTGTTTCTCAAACTGAACTGGGAGAGTTTACCAGACTGTGAGCAGAAGCCGCAATAGCAGCACCAGCCCTGCAGTCCCACAGTATGAACAGGGGCTTTTGAACTATACTGTTAGTTTATGGGTACTAAGCCCTGCTATAGAAGGCACATGGTCCTAATTGAAGGAAGGCCCTGTTGTATGGGAACACTAGGTCTTAGTAATAGGGGGTATTAGGTCCTATTAGAAGGAGGGCCCTAGGTCCTGTTAGATAAAGCTAGGCTGCTAGGCTGTGTTTTAGAGAGCACTAGGCTCAAGTTGTAAGAGGACTCTATTTCCTAGTTGGTGGTTAGAGGATGCTGGATACTGTGCAGATAGCAATAGACTCAGTAAAGTTTAAATGTGTTAGAGATGCACCAGCCTTGTAGTTGTAGATGGGTGAAGACCCTAAATGAGGGATAACCAGAGTTAAGTGCTTTTTCTTGAAAGTTTTGTATGATGGTGGGAGACTGTCCATCCACCATGTACTTCAGTTGAGTACTACACTATGTGTGTTTCCCTATTTTCCACAAGTGCAAACAGGACCTTGGGGAATTGACCCAGGGTCTAATCTGCTTGTTAGAGTTAGTGCTACTAAATAGGCAAAAAGGAGGGTGTCTGAGGCTTAGTTTGTGATAGCATTTAGCACTACCCTTACCCATAATATGGTGCCATTTTCCCCATTTTCTTCCTATGGGCTATTTGTGTATTCATAACATCTTAACTTCCCTCAAATGCAAAAGAGGAGCATAGCATCTGACACTGAAGTGAACATGGCATAGATTAAGATTGGATGTGCATGTGCATGGAGATCTGTTTTGTCTTGCAGATACCTGGGCACCACCCCTGTTACAGTAATACTATCCCTCATCTTAACAATCAACAGACCCCAAGTAAGTGTTCAAAGGCTAAATTGGAGGACAGGAAAGTGAATTACCTGTGGAAACGCTGTTTCCACCCATGTATAGTGTCATAATGCTAGTCATTGGTAACTTTGGGCCTGATCCAGACCTACGCTCGCAGGCGATCTAACGCTGATCGTAAGCGTAAAATCGCCATAAAAAACGCACTGCACATGTGCATAGTGACAACTTCCGGTCGTACCAAAGACCTTTTCGTAGCGTCGATTCGGGCTTCTGTATTGTTTGCGTATTTTCCGACGACGGGGCGTGTTTATAGTACGAAGTTGGTAAGGAATGTAGGCGGGGGGAGCCATTTAAATTGTACAGTATGGGAGTGCTTAGGCTGCTACGAACAGCGCGTCGCTACGAAAATATGTACGAACACATGAAAAAGTTAGGGTAGGGTTCGGCGGGCGTACTGAAAGGAAGGTAAGGGGAGTGTCGTGGGAGTGAAAGTTTTTACGCTGGAGCAGTAATACGCTCCGCTCTCATGCGTAGGTCTGGATCAGGCCCTTTTACTCAGTTTGCATTCATTTTAACCTAAAAGTAACACACATTTTCTATAAATTATCTATAATACCTTTAACTTTGCACATATTATTAACATCCATTGTCTGGCCCCTCAAAAATAAATACAAGCAGTTAATTAATGTAAGTAAAAAATGCAGCCTAATCTCCCCTTAAAAGTGTTTTTCCTAAATAAACCTATTAACTTCATTGCTATGCTATGTTGTAGGAGCAGTTTACAGTGTTTATAAATGAATATCTCATATATAATAATTATGTGTGGCCAAATAGTCTATTAAGCATGATTATGTATTGTACATTTTATAACTTCAGTGATGTAGTTTTAATTATTTAAGAATCATTATTTTTAAACTCCAATTCAGAATAACATTCAGCATTAAACTCTTGAAATGTACATTTGTGCTTTTTCATACCCCAGTAGGGATGGTTTCATTTTGTGTATCACTGAAGTAATTTGTATAATGGACTCACTTGAACAATTTCTGTTTTTTAGTGATAGATGCCAAAAAATGATGTGCTCTGAAATGTTAAAGTCTGTAATTAATTTTGAAAGCAGTAATTGTTGAAGTTTGAAGAATTAGATAAAGGTTGCCAAACCACTTGAACAGAAAAGTTGTGGTAATGGATTCATATTATTGTTTGATGATTTATTTAATCTCTCTTGATCAAATCAAGAATATTCAGCTAAAACGGAGTCTCTGTGTTTTAATGACAATTGCAAAATGACTTTGGAATGTTTCTCCCAAACACAGCTTATTTGATTGAAAAATTGCCTAACTATAGTGTTTATCTTTCAGAGTATAGAATATAATCCCCATATAACTCTCTTCATGAGGCAAGTGACACTGTAGGAATGTTTAATTAATGGATGGTTGCTGTGAAACTCAGAAATTCCTTAGCTAATCAAATGAGCCATCTTTATTATCCTTTGTTATGAATGAGAAATACATAAAATTTCTTAGACCACCTCAATATAAACATTAGCTATCAGTTTCATAGTTTGTCTAAAAGTACATATTGCATTATTATCATTACTATGAATTATAATAAAAGAAACATGTTATATTTGTTATAAATAAAGATCATATAACTTTTAACAAAAATTGATCTTTGTTATATTAAATAACAGTGTCAGTGACAATGTCAGTTATTACTATAGTTGTAGTTGTTGTTATTCTGATTATTATTACTACACAAATCCCATTTGATGTACTTTGTAATTTAAATATTATTAGATAATCAGTTTACTTTTTCTATATTAGTTCCTACCTAATATAAGCTGAAGCTGGTATCGCTTAAGCCTGTAAGTACCTCTGCAATAATGTGATAAGAGCACTTTGCTCTGGGCCAATTGACACATACAGCACATGTAGACTCTTGCATGATGAGACTCACTTTCTTAAGCTCTCAACACGTCAGGACATTGTCACTCAAAAATATGTGCTTAAGTCTATATGATACCACTGTCATCTTCTTTAAATGAGGCTCTATTTTTCAGAAATTGTGTGCTATGCAGTTGCAGATTGTTCCCAATAGACAACAGGATCAGATTTATGGAGGAAACACTGGATTGTTGTTTACAGGGCGGGGGATTTGTGGCCCAGGACATGGACTGTGTGTGACGGAACCCGTGACTTCCCAAAGGGACCCACAGTTCTGATTCACAGCGGGATGTAAATATTAGTAGCATGCGAAAGTTCTATATATGAAGCTGCTGGGACATAGAGGTGGGGGTTGGTTGGAGCCGCTATGCTTGAATGTGGATAGCAATTCTGGCCAACCTCTGCTGCTCCCCGACAGCTTCATATACAAAGCCACAGCATGCTACTTATGTACTGTGGGTCCCAGTTCACACACCCTAGGGGCCGGTAATTGTTTTTTTAAATATTAAGGCCCAGATTCACAACACCGTACGTGCTGCACATACAGTCTTAAAATACCGAATACACGCCTTAAACAGTCATTGTAGCCTGGCTGTGGTTGATTTTGTTGCAACGCCATGACAGTCATTCATGAAAATGTTAAAATGTTATTTAACCAATTCTATCATTTCTTTGGAAATTAAAACAAAATTAGGAACACTTTATCAGCTGAATCTTCAGAACAGGTTTTAATGAAAATACTATTGATAATATATTGAAATTACCCCTTATTTGTCCCAAAAACCAAAACACTTTTATTGTGCAAAGATGTACCTGACTGTAACTGCATTTACACAGATTGTATGTCAGTTACGATTGATTTGGGCAGCCATTAAAAGCAGTCTTTTAAAGCATACTATATTCCCCTTCCTAAAACTAAATGTAACACGGACTCCTGCTGCTATTACATGCTCATCATATTTAAAATAACTGGATCGAGATGTTTGCATAAGCAAATTCCAAAAATAAAACCATGGTTATGGTAAAAGTCAGATCAAATTACAGCTCTCCGTGTGGTGTGAAATGTAAATATCTAGTATAGCCTAACTCTTTAGCCATATCTGGCAAAGCCTACGGGGACGAATGGTTCATAACAATTATGGAGACACAGGCTAGGCCTATTATAGTACTTCACATATGGTTGGAAAAGAATGGCAAAAACTGGCTAGGGGCATCTTAATATATGCTTGGATAGATTTAATTACTAATATTGACAATTATCTTGTCCACAATAATTTTGCTGGAATTAAAATTAGTCTTTGAAATATTACCTAAATATAAGCATTATAGTGATGTGTTAATTAATAATATAATTAATATGATAAATATAAATAATTCAAACATACTCAAATTGTATCTAGTGTACTATACTGTAACTGATTTTTAAGTGTTAAACCATTGAATTATTGTCATGTTTGTCATTGCAGAACTATTTTTAGCACAGGGTCTAACATTAAGAGCAGGTTCTTTAACAAGATTATGTCTATGTTCCTGTGGATGTAGGAAATATTCTTGCTGTTTAATTCAACTATCTGGACTATGATTCATCATATGTATATTGGAAAGAAGAGATGAGCACTTTTGATTGTGAGAAATCCGACACTGAGTTTAGGGGTTCCGAGACGTACCAAGGCAAGACTCTGTTCTTCTCGCCAAACATGAGTCTCAAAATGAATTTTTTAAATCTTAATCTCAAATTTCTGCTTTAGGCTCCTTATAAGGCACTCATTCCTGATTTCAGGACTATTTTAAATTGAAGAGTTTATGGAAAGTGCTGTTTGTTTGAGCTAAGAGAGTTGCCTTTGCAAAGTGCATTAGGGAATTGAAGATGATAGGGGGGGTACATATAGAAGACATCTTTAAAAAGAACTGTAGTTGTTATTAGCTACACAATCAGCTGTGTAAGAAAGCTTTGCTAGTCTTGCAGCATACAACTAAACAAATAAACAGGAGAGATACAGCACTATTTTATAAATATATAGGTATTTTTAAAAACAATCTAAGCAATAGATTTTCATGGAAATTTATTGTATATATGTTATTTCAAAATACTTCTATATTTATTATAGATGCTGTATCTCTCTCTGTCTTTCTGAGTCTTCTGATCTGCACTATCCTAATCACTAGCCTATATTAGGGCTTTCCTTTAGAACTTGGCCCGAGCACCTTTATCTGCTGCCTACAATGTAGAATGTCATTTCTGTCATATTTTACTACAGATTATAATTATGATTTTATACAGAGAGGGAGAGAGATTATTTTGCTATAGTTATTCTCTTCCACTCCATAGTGCCCTCCATTTTTTATGTATACAAGCAGAAATATCTTTTTTCTTTTTATTAATAAATTATTATTTTTTAAAATTTCATCTGGATTTTTCTTGTTGTTACTAATAATGTCCATCACATAGTCTTACGTGCCACCACATTAATCATGGCAACATCTAAACTCTTACCTTCTGCAAGCCCCACTGGTCTCTTTAAAGATCGTATGCACGCAATCTACGTAGTGAAACGCTGGGTGAATAGCGTAAAATATTTAATACACCTGTGTATTAGCACTGAACTTATAAATAGGCACATAAGTTAAAAAAAATATGGTTTTATGAATCCTGTCCATTATCTTCTGAGTTTCTCTGTATCCTGACTTTTTGTCACTCGTAAGTGCCATAAGGTACCTAAAAAGGGAGGTAGGCTGGGGGCAGGACGGTAAGTTAGGTGCGAGTCTGTCTGCACCTAATTCACACCGAATCTGTAAATCCGATCCATTGTCATGTCTTAGCAAAGAACAAAAAATCCAACTCTTCCATGTGGAAATATTTTGAACCAAATCCTGACAACATTTGATAAAGCAAAGTAATGGTAGGTTTGTTAACTATCTAAGTACATCCTCCCCGTTACATCATTTGTAGCGAGTTCATTCAAGTTCTTTATCAAAAGCTGGACCAAGTACATTGGATCACTGAAGCTATTGTGGCCCAATAGAGATTTAGGGGTATATTTACTAAAGTTGATTTTTTCAAGCGATTTGAAATCGACTGATCTTGCCGCGATTTTAAATCCCCATTGAGATGCATCGATTTTTCAAGGGCTATTTTCCCTGGAAAAATCGCTGTCGCTTTATGTTTAAAACAAACAAACAAACAGAAGTACAGCATGGCTTAGCATGGCTGTACTGATAGAACTACAAGGCTCAGCATTGCTGAGCCTTGTAGTAATATCAGCGTCAGCATGTTAAGCCTTCTAAGCATGCTGCGCTGTATCCGGTGCTGGGAAAAAAAATGTTTATAGAAATTATGACATCATTTACATTAAGGGTCTCTAGTGTTTATGACGTCATCATTTCTATAAAAGGGTGACCTCTAATGTCCGGCGCCCTCTAAGGAGTGGCGCCGAAGAATAGGAAGGAGCCTGTCGTCGGCACAAGTGCCGGAAGAGGCCGAAGAGCAGAAGGGAGGACCAGAACATCTTCTTCTAGCAAGCAGACAAGATTCTTCAAGCAACAGGAGAAGATTACCTGCAAAAAAAGAAACTTCAAGCAACGAGTCCCAAGAATGATGACAGTCAAACGGTGAGTCTGAAAGATTTTTTATTACTTTATGCATCACACTTTAGTTTAAAATACATTTATTAATATACACGGTGGCCACCTGGGGTAATTTTACAGAGTAGGGGGCATTATTATGCAGTGCAAATGTATATATTAGGCACACATGTATGTACATGTATTTGTGTATGTTTTTTCAACACTGTATTTTTTTTTTTCTGGAACCGGATACAGCGCAGCATACTTAGAAGGCTTAACATGCTAATGCTAATATTACTACAAGGCTCAGCAATGCTGAGCCTTGTAGTTCTATCAGCACAGCAATGCTAAGCATTCCAGACTTGTGTTTTTCAGGTATGGTGTGGGGCGCTTTCATTGAAAGCGCACCACACAAGGCGTTTTGTTTTAGATCGATTTGCCGACAATCTAAAGGCTATTTAGTCAAATGTGGTGAATACAGAAAATTGTATTTTTTTAATGGCAAACATCTGGATGATTTCTGTCCAGCAATGTTTGCCAGGTCAATTTTGCAAAAGGCTAAAGCCCCAAGACTTTGGTCTTTTTTTTTTTTGCAAAATCGACTTTTGTAAATATACCCCTTAGAACCAAAACCAAAACATTGGGGTCTTCACACATGATTAGGGGTAGTCATGTTTAGAGGTAGTCAGGAGTCATGTATGATGCTTTCTCAATGACCTATGATAATTTTTATATACAAATGACCCTGTTTCACATATTCAAAGAGGTTTTTTTTAACATGAATGAAAAGATTGGTCAATTAAACATAAATTGTATTTGTCAGAATATCAAAGTTAATATTGTGCATTATTATTTTAAGTATCTTAACATTCTCTTGACTGAGGTCCTTGTTACATGATTTAACAGTTGCTGAAACACCTTCAGTCTAAAACAGTCACACATTTTTGTGGTAGAACACACATTGCCATGTGTTCATTTAATTACATAGTGCCAGTAGCCTGTGTTAATCAGTTTTATATTACTGAAGAGCAAGATTATGTTTAAAATGATTAAAATGTTCAGTATAAGATCTGGTTAAATTGTTCATGGTCTTGTTGTTCCTTTTTTTTGGCATAGCTTAAGAAAGAGTATTTGCTTAAGCAAATAGAAGAATAAATGCAAACATGAAAAGATATTTAGGTAAAACTCATTTGGACAAAGCACAGTAAATACAAAGCTCTAATGGCATGAAAGCAATTCTGTTAAAATAAATAAAGGGATTGATTACTTGATGGGTTTCACAAATTTCAAGGCTCTACATTTTCTTATGCACAACACATCTGTCCTTAACAGCAATGGACAAGGACAACAATTTCATTTAGTAAAAATGTGTTTGCCTAATACTTTGTTTAAAAGAGAACCTGTCATCACAAGTTAACATTTTATGATTAAGAAACATAAGCGGGAGAGGCAAGACTGGTTTACATCCTAGAATGAGCTGTTATCAAAGGAAGCTTGGAGCTGAAGGCCCATATAAGCCCATCTAGGATGATAACAATCTCCTAACCTGTATTATGAATTCTCTATGGACATTCTTTTGCTCGTTGCTTACAAATAATCACCACAGTTGATCTGCTAGTACATAGTTGTTGGGAAGGGAGGGAAATGTGGAAAAAACTGTAAGAGTAAAATCAACATGAGTAGGGTTTGGTTCCTAAGTATGAACCAGATGCAAACCTACAACATACCTCCCAGGAGGACAGTCCCAATTTTGGGTGACAGTCCCGCCATCCCATCCGCTTTGCTGTTTGTCCCGATTTTTTTTCTTTGTTGATTTTGTCCCGTGGCCAGTCCATAGATTTGGCAAGGATCACATTGACTACACCTACCTACGCTGCCTGATTTGTACATTAGCGCACCTTTGTTTTTGCTGCCTACTGTTCATAATTTCCAAAAGCTCCTTGGTGGAGAAGTTATGATGAGCACAAACTGATAAGCTGCCATAAAGTTGCATCTGATTGGAACACAGTATCCTAACACTGTTGGTTTTAATTTTTCCCCACCCACAAGCAATAATAGCAAAGTAAAGAAATGTACATCAATATGTCGCTTGGCCTTCTGTTACTATAGGTTACATCATTTAAAAAAAATTGCACCTGCTAAAGACATCAATGAGACAGTTTCTAATCTGCTAGTTATGTGGATGGTAACGCAGCGTAAATGTGCTCAAACAGCTTTCTAAGCACACCGTTCACAAGTAAGATTAAGAGAGTAGAGGATGTCGTCCTAGATAAAAAAAGAAAAGAAACCCAAACTTCCCCAGCCAGGAGATGCAACAGCTAGTGACAATGCTGACGGACAGATCCATCCTGTGAATCGTGAGCTGCCATTACACCAAACGCTTCTTATCTGGACACAGATTGTGGAGGTACCCTTTTTCCCAGTCCTTAAATCTTTAGCCATTAGTGAGGAATCTAACATTATAATAAAAAATTAGTCATTCAAATCACAGTCCTTTATTTTATTTCATATTGTGTCTTTCTATTATAATTAATCCAAATGTGTCCCAGTGTACCTTATTCTAATTCCTTAACATATCCCTTTTTTACAGAAATAATGTCATTTGACATCACTAGTTCTCTCTTTCTGCTACTAATTCCTCTCCCTATGCAACCAAGCATCTGACTTGCCTTTCTCATTGCTTTGTTACATTGATTGGCTACCTTTAAGTCACTGGAAATAATGACTCCTAGATCCCTTTCCTCCTCGGTAGATTCTAATGTAATGCCATTAAGGAAATATTGAGCCTTTGGGTTTTTGTGCCCCAAGTGCATGATTTTGCATTTTTTGGCATTAAACTGCAGTTGCCACACTCTTGCCCATTCCTCCAGTCTACCTAGATCATCCCTCATTTTCTGTACCCCACCTGGAGTGTCTACCCGGTTACATATCTTGGTGTCATCTGCAAAAAGGCATATTTTCCCCTCAATACCACAGGCAATATCACCTATAAAGATATTAAATAGCACTGGTCCAAGTACAGAACCCTGGGGTACTCCACTGGTTACCTTACCATCCCCAGAAGAGATTCCATTTACTACAACCCTTTGTTGTCTATCCTGTAACCAAGATTGTATCCATGCAACTAGCTTTAAGTCCAACCCTAAAGTTTCCAGCTTATTTAACAGTCTTCGATGTGGCACAGTGTCAAAAGCCTTGCTAAAATCTAGATAAGCTATGTCTACAGCTCCCCCTTTATCTAATACTTTACTGACCCAGTCAAAAAATTCAATAAGATTTGTTTGACATGAGCTTCCCCCAGTGAATCCATGCTGCTTGGGATCCTGTAAGTTACTGGATTTAAGATACTGTACAATTTGTTCCTTTAACAGGGTTTACCACTTAACCGCGAATCAGTGGTCGTACAGACAGCTGATCTGCACCTCAGTGTTAAGGCTGCCCTATGGCAGCGTATCTGCCATAAAGTCCGCACGACAGAGCGGAGTGTTGTGGGAGTTTGGTATAGCTGATGATTGTTTACACACCTACATCATTATTTTTACATGATTGCACCTGAAAATAAAGCTTTGTTCAACACTAACACTTTTTCATATTTTCTTTAGAGCATTGGCACATTTAAGGAATGTTCAAACTTTCACAGTATAAACTGTTCTACTGTAAAAAAAAATATATTGAGAATGTTCCAATATATCCCAGAGGTGGGAAGTGTTTTTTTTTTTTTTACTTATACATGTTCTTATAATACATGTTATCCAGCAGACAGAAAGATCTGAAAGATCACTTCTGCAAGGGAGGACCGCGGGAGATATTCACATATGCGCAACGGTGTCCTCCACATGGCCCTCCCCTCTTCGTACAGGCCTGTCACTGCTGTGAACAGGGTGGCCCTTACTCTCCTCTATGCACATCTCAGTCACTAGAGTCACTATAATGACTGAGAGGTGTATAGAAGAGACAAAGGGGCACCCCCCTCTTCTCACTGGCAAATATGACAGCACCTATTCTCTGTGCAGGAAAGTGATTGAGTGCTCCCACTAAGCCACGCCCCTTTTACCAGCACTCATAAGGCCACAACCCTTTTTCCAATTTTTTATTTTTTTTCAATTTTTTCAGGAATTTTTTAAAAACTTTTTTCTTTTATAATGCTTATTGTGGGAGTTTTCTGGGCTATAAGAAACCCCTCTTGGGTGTACCACTGTAGTTAATATAAAAATATAGAATTGTACAAGGAGAGTTGAACACATTAGTACCCGCTTTTGTCAAATTGCACAATTGCACTGTTTTGTATATGATGAAATTGTATATATTTGGTAATTAACATATGCAATAATTAATAGTGTTTTGTAGGTTGGGGAAACAGTACTACATGGCTGCACTACTATTGAATACATAGCATTTTGCATTGTGCGATTAGTGTTTGATGAATTATTTTCTTACTGTATGTAAAGAATAAGTAAAGAATGTGTTTAGAAAATGCATATATTTGGTGCTATTACGTCTATTAACTGGTCATTCCATTTTATCACAGAATGTATTTTGTGTTCTGATATTTTCTGAGTATATTCATTGCCTATTATTTTAATGCATATCATATTTTGTCTTGCATGTAGTTATTATAAATTGTAAATTCTGTTGCTATGACAAACAAATACAGCTCTGGAGTTGATGATGATGATGATGATGATGATGAAAAGGACTTGAAAAAAATAGGGAAATATTCAAAATTTTACCATTAAATATAATCTTTAAAAGAAACTGTTATGGAATGTATGTTTGTTTTGATTTTCACAAAAAATGATATTACAATAAAACCACAATGTAACAGTAGCGCTCAGGACTCATAGAGTAAAAAGCATAAGTGTTTCTCAAGGAAAGTTTCTCAGAAAAAGTCCACACAATTCAAATCTATAAAATGTATATTCAAATCTTTTGTCCCTATTTTTCGAGTTACAAGATCCTCTCTTCAAATACTGGGGGGATGATTTATTAGTCCAGTCCTCCACTCCTACGTTCCTGTAATTATTTCCTTTGATGCAGGCTCGTACGCAAAGATGATGATGACCTCCTCTCCTTTAAGATCATGTTTATTCAAAAAAGAGAAAAAATAGTAATTGTGTGATACGTTCCCGTAATGAATTTCTCACATATAGACCCTTTTACTCACACTCTGAATCTCTTGATATTATAGCCTATCACAGTTGTCTCTCGGCAGCCCCGAAGCACCGTCCACGGTCATCTCCTCTCCTCTCTCCCACTCTCCCCTCCTCGCCGGACAGCAGAACCCAGGAAAAAACAAAGAGAAAGGGCAGAAAAAATGTTAATAAGTAGATAGAAACAATCAAGGATTTAACGGAATTGACTGCTACATATCATTGTCTTCTAGGACCGAGAGGACACCCAGTAGAATGGAGCTCCATGGGAATTTACTTATTTATTTATTTATTCCTTCTTTCTTTTAATTTGTTTATATAAACTAAGGACATCACTGACAGTTAGAAAAGAATAATAATTATTTTATTTATAATGGGAATTCGTTTATGAATTTGGATATCCCCATCGGAGTGCTTTCATTGATGTTTTTCTGCGGCAAATATTGGATGTTATGTTTAGATTACTAGGTTTTACATTCTAAATTTATGGATATGTGGATTTTATTTGAAAAGGAATAATACATAGAAGTTTTATGGAGGTTTTATGAATAGTATAATGATAGCTCCATTAAACCGGATGTAAGTCCGCTATTTAACCATACACCTGCTGCTTACCCACTTACCTTGAGAAAGACGTTCTGTTGAAACGCGTAGGTTGTGGGTAGCGGCGTCCGGTTTTTGCTTGGCGGGATCACGAGCCGGGTGAGTGTACAGCATGGAGTACGGGACATTTGGGCCCATTTATGCACCGTACATAGAATCTATCTAAATGCAGACACCCTCCAGGGTCCATTTTGCCCAACTAGCGAGTAATCAGTATACGAAGAAAGCAGTTTTATTTATTTAAGAAGATTTTTAAAGTTTTTTGTGCCTTAATATATATGAGGTGGAATAAAGATACCTGAAGAAAACACAGAAAGAATCTGAGGGTTGAAAGATCTTTTATTATAAGTCTTGATACAAGAGGAGGAGTGGGTGAGTGCATTCCTTATCCCCGGTGCATCCGTGCATTCCTTATCCCCGGTGCCGACCTACCACACCAGGGTCTCTGTGCCCTTTCTCTTTGTTTTTTTCTGGGCTCTGCTGTCCAGCGAAGAGAGGAGTGTGGGAGAGAGGAGAGGAGATGACCGTGGAAGGTGCTTCAGGGCTGCCGAGAGATATCTGTGATAGACTATGATATCAAGAGATTCAGAGTGTGAGTAAAAGGGTCTATATGTGAGAAATTCATTACCGGAACGTATCACACAATTACTATTTTTCTCTTTATTGAATAAACACGATCTTAAAGGAGAGGAGGTCATCATCATCTTTGCGTACGAGCCTGCATCAAAGGAAAACATTACAGGAACATAGGAGTGGAGGACTGGATTGATAAATCATCCCCCCAATATTTGAAGGGAGGATCTTGGGACTCGAAAAAAGGTCTGAATATACATTTTATAGAATTGAATTGTGTGGACTTTTTCTGAGAAACTTAAGTTGAGAAACACTTATGCTTTTTACTCTATGAGTCCTGAGCGCTACTGTTACATTGTGGTTTTATTGTAATACGTAAGGGGGCTTGGATATTCTGAGCCTTGTTTTTGGCGTTGGAGTGGTAAACACCCCTTCACATTGTATTGTTGCTGCTCGGGGTGAAGCACCGGCAGTGTTGTCTTTTTGTATTATTCTTGACAAAAATTATATATCAAATAAAATTTTATTTGTGTGTGTGAAGGGGGAATAACGAAGGGGTTATCCAAGTGTCACAAAGTTTAGTGGTTGTCATATTGAGAGAGCGTTTTTTGGTTATACCACCTGCATAACTTGCACTGTTGCTGTCCTTAATGTAACAAACATTTTTTTTATCTTCATGTTTAGCATATGATGGTTACAAGCTGGAGATTTGTAATAGCTGTAAATGTTTTACACATTGACTAGTGCACCTGTTAATCGAATTATTTACAAAATTATTCAGCTTGTTAGCTACAGTTTCAGGTTATACATTACCTGTGTACATCACTGTTATGTAGACCCAAATAAAAATGGACCGGAGACAGACTCCTGCAAAGTGAGTATTTACAGATAGCTTTAATTGGCCCACTTTTTCTGTTCAGCATATGTGTATAATATGAGTGCCTGCTATCAGTATGCAATCTGGCATTATGGCATTTTGGATTTGTTTCAACGCAGCCCATGATATATTTTAAGTGGGAACTAACTGGAATTTTAAGATAGGGTCCTCCCATCTGGATCTGGTCTATGGAGGTAGAGCCAGAGCTACGTCCGCTAGTGATTTTACACCAGCGGCTAGCGTAAAAGCGCCCATTAGTAGTAACTGCGCATGCGCGCGGCAGATGTTACGCAACGTAATGGGCCAGTCACGTATCTTCATTGTAACTACATATGAAAGGGGTGTGCCAGCCAAACAACACCCATAATTATGCTTCAGAGGCGGGGTGAAGCATTTCGTACAGTATGGGCGTACTTAGGCTTGTAATTACGTGCTGCCTATATGTACGTTAGTACTTATGCTGTATAAAGTTAAGGTAGGGTTCGGAAAGCGTAAAATGGCAGAAAAAAAGTAAGAATATGATAGGGGAGTGCCAATGGGAGTGCATAGTAAATATGCTAGCGTAAATACACTACCCAGGAAACGTAATGGAAACGTAGCTCTGGATCTGGCCCATTAAGTGTAGGAGTCTGCCATATGAGGTTTTCTACTGTAAAATGTCATAGAAATAGGAAGGAAACATTTTGTTCATTTGATTTAAATGAATTATATGTAAAATAATTGTTTACTGCAAAACTTAAGAATGTTATTTCATTCATTCTTCTTTAATAAGAATTATAATAATAATAATAATAATAATAATAATTAAAATCTATATATTTGTTAGAGATTCCTACCATGAAGGTCATATTTTACATATACCTTTATTTTCAGAAATACAAGCAAATACCAGCATATTTATTATCTGTCTTCTTTTCTTCCCAGAAACCTTCATTTCAAATTACCTGCACTTGTTGCCTATTCTGTAAAATGCCAAACTCCTACAAACTGACACTGCTAAGTGCTGTAAATGTAATGTGGGCTGACTACTTGGCCTGATATTTAGGCATTTGTGAAGTCACAAATCTCAAATAAATGTAAGCATAAATATGTGCTTGAAAATTATAAGTATGTAAAGTGTATTCTTAAAGACAATTATTATTTTTCTGTAACAGAAATTGTCAGAGTTTACAAGGTAAAAAAAAAAATGAATGTGTGCCAAAGATAAACCAAATTTTCTTTTCACTATTGTGCCTAGATTTTTTATGATTTTGAAGTACTTTTGAGAATTTAAATTAATTTTATTAAATCCTGAGACTGTGGTCTCATTTGTTTGATATCTTTACAAAACCCAGGCCTAATTTATAGGGGGGTTTAAAAAAAATCCCTCAGTTTCAAAAACTTTATGCAAATATGACCAATCGAGAAGTGAACCTAATTTGGCCTCTAGATCTGCCAACAAATGCAGCCTTTTGCATTCATTGACAGTATGGATAAGCTGTAATTTACTTTCAAAGGCTTTCTTAATAACCCAACCTGTTGTGTATAGTGAAAAGATTGCTCGTACTTCATTAGATGATTGACTTTAAACTGACAATGTACATCAAATTATACAGTCATATGCTTCCTTGAGCTAGGCTTTGAGCACAAAACATAAAAAAACATTCCCATACCTTTAGAGGCCTGATCATTAAGTAAAGTAAAACAAGTATTTGTCCACTATAACTGCTGCAATTAATCTGAATGAAACTTTTAAGTGTGCATTAGGAACATGGCCTTGCTTTAATCAGGCTGTTAGTCACTCTTTACCTCCCTCATAACACCACTTTGATTGCATTGCTTTTAATTCTGAATAGTCACATTTCCATGGATGTTTTCTGGGCAAAGCAATAGTACAACCATCCTGCATATGTCTTAGTCTAAATGGGGTTTGGTCTCTCCCACTGTGATATAAGCACCATTGCAGATGACACATACACACACTGGATTTTTTGGTTTATATCCTTCTGTTTATTGTCTGGATCAGTGGTGGAAGTGGACATTTAGAAGTGATGCTATGGACATTTAGATATAGCAATAATAGAAGTGAATGGAGATTCACAATTTTTCTGTTAAATCAGTAGGAGAAGTGACAGTAGGGCATTCCCCCATATACCCCCACACTTCGCGCCCTGGTCTGGATGATAAAGTGATTCCACAAATAAACAATCCAGAAGATTCTGTTGTGAGCCTGACACTAACAATGGGCCGTATTCACAGATCCGTTTTAAAGTACGCAAATATACGCACGTGTGTGTAAAGGCAACACCCATCACACTCCCCTTGCTCGGACGGATTTTTGGTGACTTATGCATCCATAGGGCAACCTTAACTCTACGTGTGTAGTTACGTGCGTACATGATAAATCGCTCCCATATTAGTCCATTTAAATTCCTCCCCCCACCCACTTTCACTAAATTACTCACGTACAGAAGACAACCACGGCCCTCCGTACGTCACTAAGTCCGATTTACAAATCCATGCGCAAAGGACTTCCGTGCCTAAAACCTACGTAGCTTGTGTAAAAAATTTTACTATGCATACGCAGTTCAACCGTGCCTAAAAATACGCACGCAAAAAGTTGCAAAATTGTAAGTGTGAATCTGGTCCAAAGTTCCTTTCTAGTCACAGATGAACTTGCTCAGCATCATTGCTGATGCAGTAACTAACAAAGTTCCTTTCTAACCACCGACCAACTTGCATAACAGAAATTCTCAAGCTGAAGTATTTTGCACTCCTCCCCTGGATGGATAAGTGATATTCCTATTCTACCTTCATAAAGGAAACCACATTAGGAGCTTATGTTTGACCAGTCTCACTGTAGCCACACCTTGTGCACCCTTATCAGAGATAAGATGCACCAAAATCATAAACATGTAAGTTAAATCCAATACAAAGTATTTTAGAATTTTGGCCATAAAATATGGTCCTATATATTTTAAGTTTGTGACTAGACCCTATAACCTCTTAGTCTATTATCAAATTATTTTTGTTTGTATGTCTACTTTACTATGCATTTGCAAGGCTGAAATTTTATCTGTCTAATAGAAGACTGTTATCAAGGGGCTATTTCCATGCATTACCCCCTGGAAATAGCACACAAGACTCACAAGTGAGACAAAAGGTATGCACCACAAACAACTTATTCTTTGGATCGTATACTGTAATAATGGCTCTGGTACATATTGTTCGGGTGTGATATACAAAATCGAGAGTCAGTGTGCCAACAACAATAGGTCAACAATGTATAAATGAAGTTGACTGGGTTATCTTCTTGACAACACTAAGGTCAGCAGTATTATTATATCAATCTTAGCAATGCTGAGTCCTTTTTCTAAACCTAACCCTAACTCTAACATTAATGTAAGTACTCAGTTGTTGATGCTGCGTCCCAGTCAAGTTACCAGAAGTCAACGTCATGGCGCTGCCGGAAATGCTCTCAATCTCCTGTCCATTGATCAGGTAAGTGTAGAAAAGTCAACTGTATCCCATATTGTTCAATTTAGTGACCTTTACAAAAGCAACTTTGGTAATTGACTGTTTACGTTAGAATCAAACCCTTTCAGTAATTCTTACATGTACATTTTCCCTTGAATTTGCAACAAATGAAGAAATATAGAAATAGATTAATGTATACATTTCTAAATATAACATATAAACAGCTGTTACTATTCAAAGTTAAAATATTATTGCTCACATCTATTTTCTGAGCATTATTCCAGATGCATAAAGTACTTCTGAAAAGTTTAGAATTTTGCATCTTATCTTAAAAAGAAAGAAGAAGAAAAAAGCATAATAACATCTGTCTGCTTTGCATAATACTAATTCAATTTGTTAGAATTTCTGCAGTGCTCACCTGAGTTTCATTTACTATAAATTCTTTTACATGCATATCACTTGATAATGTTTCCAATTTTCACCTTTTTTTTCCTCTCAGCCTCCATATGTTAAAAAATAAACACAGTTTTTTAAGTTGCCAACAATATTTGGCTTGTTTTAATATTTTACCCATATTTATTCCATGTTATGTTTTATCTTCCATCTCCCCTTCCTAGCACATGGTA
>WWET01002115.1:185920-211546 GCA_011038615.1 Limnodynastes dumerilii
AGTAGCCATCTTCCAACATTTGACAATAAAGTTACTTTGGAGTTGATTATAACTACTTTAGAGGTATTTTTTTCTGGTATAGAAATGGCGGCAAAGGGTTCAAGGGAGCTCAAGAGCTGTGTAAATGGGCCCTTCTTTTTTGGTATGGGACTGGAATTACATATAAGGGGGATGACATCACAGAGAAGAAGGTGAATGTGGCAAGTCCAGTGAAAGTGAATGCAATGTGAACAGTATAGGAAAAAGTGGGACTTTTCTTCCTTTAGCTCATCCCTGCATACATACTGTGGATAAAGAATTAATTGCAAAAAAACTACGTAAATCGTCAAGGGAAAAGAGAGCCCTTACAGGAAAAGACCAGGTGACTTAGGAAAAAGTGAATGATACTTTGAAGAAGGAAAATGAATAGAGAAATAATGTAAAATATTAAAATAGGAAAAATAATACGCAAAAGAACTGTAATAATAAAAATGGATCAAATAGCTCTAATAATGATAAAGAGAAAGAAGGGGAGAAATCAGAAAACAATGAGAGAAATAATCAGGGAAACAATGAAAGGAAATGAAAAAAATAATAGGGAAGGACAAAATAGGGAAGATAGAGGATATAATGATAGACATGAATATCATGACTGTCCATATCAGTGAGGTTATTATAATCAGGATCCCCAATATTTCTCATATGGACCTCCAAGAGGATTCCATAATAGAGAATTCAGAGGGAATTGTGAACCACCAGGGAGTATGTATAATGGAGGATATAGGAGTATATTTTGCCAAAAAAGACCAAAGTCCCGGGACTTTGCTGACAATTATGCAATCGCCGTATTCACTAAAGGCTTACACTGCCATTAGCCTGCCTTAACTGCGGCGTGCGGATCAGCGGTCCGTACAACCGCTGATCTGCTACAGTGTGGGAGCCGCCTCCCACACTGTACACTTTACATGCTTCCCCCTGCTTCCGTCCGATTGTTGCTACGCTAGGATAACTATAGTGTAGTATAGTATAGTATAGCATGCGCCCTCCAGTTAAGTCAGGTGATTTATGCACGTTGCATGCGTAAATCACCTGACGTTATTACATCTGAATCTGAATCTGGTCCAAAGTGTTTAGCCTTTAGCAAAATCGACCATGCAAATGCTGGACAGAAATCATCCAGATGTTTGCCATCTAAAAAAAACAAATCACCGTGTTCACTAAAGGCGATTTGACTAAATCACCTTTAGTTTGTCAGCAAAGCGCATAAAACAAAGCGCCATGTGTGTGGGGCGCTTTCAGTGAAAGCACGGGTAAAATTCATTGGTTAGTGAATACCGCGATTTTAACTAAAAATTGTTGGAAAATCGCTTGCAAGAAGTGACTTTAGTAAATATACCCCATAGAGAGAACTATGGTAACAAATGGAGATTTATGGTTCCAATAGAAAATCATTTTTCAGCCTTCCAGAACAATTATGAGGAGGATTTTCACTGGGGAAGAAGGAATCACCCTCTTCTATAGAGAAGATAAGGAAGAGGAAAAAAGGAGAAAAGATAAAAACAAAAAAAAAAGTAAAAATAGGAATAGAAAAGAAGGGGTTTCAGAAACAAAGGCACAAATGGAAAAATATTAATGATTTTATGAAAGGGGAAGAAAGAAAATCTGATGGAATTTTTATCTAAGTAAGCATGAATTGACCAGTTATGAAATAGAGGTTCTTAAGCAGGCTCTAAAATTCCCACTAACAAATCAGACAGATTTATTTAGTACACATGTGGACAATGAGAAAGTTAAAAGAAAACTAACAATAAAGAAGTTTTATCACAGTAAAAAATATATAGAATATATAGAAGATAATATAGAAGGAAATAAAGATAAAAAGAGGATCAAAGATTTAAAAAGTTTTGTTATTACTTTACCCTCAACATGCAAAGGGAACTTTTATAGAAAGTTTTAGCAAAATTGTATCTAAAGAAATGTTAAAAATAGCAACAGTAAAAGGAAAATCAAATATGACCAAGAAGGAGAGAGACGCCCATAAAAATTTACTTAAATATACCGACCTTGGGCCTGATTCAGACTTAAGAAGGTTCTTAAAATAAGAGAGGGAAGTCACTCCTGGGCTAAACCATGTTGATTGTAGGGAGAGTCAAGTTAATTGTATTCTTTGCATGCAGGGATATATCTTTGAATTGCTTACTGCACACAGATACTGACCAGCTTTACTATCACACTGTTATTTAGACTTGGGCTAGGAAACGCCACCTATCAAAACTAATACTGCTTGCAACAGATGAAATATGACTCCCCTGCATTCAACATGGTTTAGCCCAGAAGTGACTTTTATCTCTTATTTTAAGCAGCTTCTTAAGTCTAAATCAGACCCCTTGTTATTAAGCCAGTGGATAAAGGGGGTAGGATGGTGTTAATTCGAAAGGAGGATTCTGAACAAGACATTTTTAGTCAGTTAGGAGATGAAAAGGTACAAAGGAAAAAACTTTGGCGCTAAGTTGTTCAGCTGTGAGGTTGAAGTATTTGCGGACTTCCCAACAGACAAAACTTTAATAATAAAAACATAGCGAAACGGAATATGTATTAAAAAATATATATATAAAAAATACTAATACCAAAGGAAACCAAGCAGTTCAAATTTCTAACTTTTAATCGCAATATTCAATGTTATAAAAACACAAATACAAATCGATCTGGAGCTGCATTAATCATAGCATATATTGAGACATTCTAATTAGATTGATAGTAAAAGTTCATAAATTCCGTTAGGGAACTCACAGATATTGTTCATAAACTCCATTAGAGAACTCACAAATATTGTTGGGATAAACTGTTATTGCACATAAAATAGTAACCATGGCAGGACTTGGTATAAAGGTATGGAATATAATTAGTAGGAACAATATAAATCCTTCAATCAATGATGAATGTAACAACCGAGGGTACACCAAATATCATAGGCAGGTACATGATATAATATGGTAATTTGTAGAATCAACACACAGCAATGGTCACCTCCAGAGAGTTTAGCAGTGGAAGTCCACAATTAAAGTTAAATTCTCCAGCCACAAGGCTCCCCGCCAACTGGCGTCTGTGTGTGTGAAAAGGTGTGTGCTCAAAGCAATGTTCTGTTCAAAGCAAATCAGAGTCAAGAAAACTGTGAAAAATACCTCCATGTTAAATGGTGTGCGTTCCAACTGAGAGTCCAAAGTCTGGAGTAAAGTGCAAATGCCTAATTGAGTTTCTATTCTCAGTGCTATATAATCAGTCACGAATGTCAGCAGCAGCAGAGCAAGCAGCAAATACAATGGCTTACATTGCTGTGCAACTTTTGATAGAAACTCCATTCAGCATTTTCACTTTACTCCAGACTTTGGACTCCTCCACGATGTCAGGAGGAGTGTTAGGGTCGAGCTGTCAGTAGTGGTTACCTGGCTGCTTTCTAGTTAGGAAGATGCTGGTTCTGTGGCTTGTATAAGTCGATAATGCATTAATTGTGCAACACGGGCATTATTCTCACTCATGCTGGCTTAAAGAGAGCTGTAATTTAGGACAGCTTAATATTTACATTATCAATTGGTGTTGCAATTCTGTTGTGGCCAATAGCTTGTAAATTATTATGCCTCCTAAAATATTGGACTGAAAGAGATATTATTCTGCACTGACACAGGGATAGTGTTGCCCTGAACTTTATTTAAACATTTCATATATATTGATATTGCAGTTCAGTGGTGCTGCTGTGATTCCATTACTCAAATTACGCAAAAGAAAAAAAAAGGAAGAAAATCACAAAAGCGCACTCTTATGAGCTATCCAAAATCCCTGATTGAATCCATAAAAAAATATAATTTTATTGGTAAAATTGATGGAACCTTGCGAAAAATATAAAACAAAGAATGAGGTGAATGAGAGGAAAAGGTGATTAAAACATAACAAAAAACTCCACCCTCTATAATTAACCCTTATTAAACCTGTTTTTGCCACTATATATAAATTATTAAATATTGGCCATAGCCCTGTCTCGGGGAGTAGTAATGATCATATAACAACTAATTGGTTCCTGGACTCCAAAATGCTATCTACTTATAAGGCCAGGGTTCACTGTGTTATAATGAATCATATTAGCCAATTATAATGGCACAGAGACTGAAAATTGCTCTGCTAATAATATTAATGATTGCCCAGCTAAAGATTAAAATTAAAGCTATTGGTGCAAATTCTAAAGTAAGATCCAACAATAAAGATGCAGTAATTATTATTAGATGGTAACTAATAGTTAGGCTCCTGTTATTAACAACAGCAAAGGTGACAGACTTATATTCAATATTATACTGATGCACTAAATAGTTAGTCACTGGGCAAGAGACGGCACCTGCTATTAACAACAGCAAAGGTGGCAGACAGTGACATGGTCCAAAACAATTATTGTGCTAGTGGAACAGGTCTTAAATTATTAAAGGTAAGAGGTGTGGAGTGAACGCCTACGCGCAATTCGCAAACGGCTTTCACGAGGCAAATGCCGGGCGCTCAAATGACAGATCTTAAATAGGGAAGAGGTGGGGCTAAAGGAAGCCGGTAACCAATCATTAAAGTTTGCTAGACAAGCCCTTTAGAGTGGCCGCTCTAATAATGCAGGCTATTGCTGCCAATCAAAATGCCTCTTGTAAGCCATGTATACCGGCTAGTGTCTTGGATGAGGGAATATTTCAAAGCTTTAAACCGGATTAAATAGATATATAGAACAAGTGGCAATGTACTATTTTGATAGTGATCAGAAACCATCACATCAATTGTTACCGTAAGATAATGTTTGACCCAACCACTAACTTTCTCATTTCTTACCAGAAATTAATTAGAAAAGCCTATATGAACAAGACCATCTCTGAGCAGGATTTAACGTTTTTATGGATAGATCATTTCAATGTTTCCACAATATACTTTATACCGAAAATTCACAAAAATGACAAAGCACCACTGGGATGCCCCATTGTGTCGGGTAATCAATATCTCACGGAACAGGCAAGCTGGTTCCTGGATTACCATCTACGAAGGTATGTCCTGCAACTACCTTCGTATACATGTGACACCTTGCAGGTTTTGTCTAAAATAGAGAATCTGGCAGTAACAGAGAACATGATAATGGCCAGTTGCGATGTTGAGTATTTGTATACCTCAATCAGTCATTCATTGGGTATCAAAGCTACTCGATTCTTTCTAGACAGAGACAACCAAGGGGATTTTAGAGAATTTCTCCTTGAATTGTTAGAGTTCATGATTACTCAAAATTATTTTTTATTCTCTGACTCTTACTATGTGCAATTGTGTGGTACTGCGATGGGCGCAGCCTGCGCTCTGACTTTCGCCAACCTTTTTTGGGTTGGTGGGAGTCGGAGGTGGTGTCAGCGCTCCCGGAGTATCAGTCATCGATATACCTATGGATTAGGTATATCGACGACATTTTGATTATCTGGGATGGTCCAATAGAGGAATTATGTGGGTTCATTGATACTCTAAACCAAAATGACCTCAATATCCGTTTGACGTTTGAATACAGCAGGAGAAGTATTAACTTCCTGGACCTCACCATTAAAATCTCTGATCAAATGAGAATTTAAAGTGACATGTATCGTAAAAAGACTGCCACTAATTCTACTCTGCATTTTTTCAGCTCACACTTACCATCAACCAAGAAGAACATCCCTAAAGGAGAGTTCCTTCGGGATCGAAGGAACTGCTCCAGTAATGAGGATTTTAATATAAGGGCAGACCACCTATCCCAACGTTTGGCACAGAGAGGTTACAGTAAGCACTTAATCAATAGAGCAAGAAAAATGGTAAGCGGTATAGACAGACACTCTATTATTGAAAGTAATAAGAATTCTCGGGCACAGGGAGGAGAAAAGATACGATTTGTTACAATTTTTTGCACACAGTGGCGAGATATACAAACAATAATGAATAAGCACATTGATGTATTATGTACAGATAATGATCTGTCAGGAATTTTGGGAGACAAAGTGGATATAACGTGGCGGAGAAGCCCCAATCTTAAAGATGCATTGGTACATAGTCATTATGCCCCTAAAAAATCTAGACCTACAGACACAGTAGATTATTTCTCCTGTGGCCATTGTAGCCAAAGCCACTTTATGACAACCACAAAAGAATATGTGGACAGATTTGATAAGCGACACACCATTAAGCAATTTATTAATTGCTCTTCTAGTGCAGTTATATACTGTATTACCTGTTCCTGTAATCGATTGTATATCGGTATGACAAAGCGCACACTTAGAACAAGGGTATATGAACATACCTGTAATGTGATCAATGCACAGAAAGATAAGATGAGATTCAAACCACTTACGAGCATTGCCAGACATTTTTTACAATCTCATGATGGCTCCTTAACCCATTTTAAAGTATATGACATGCTGAAGATTACGCCTGGGATCAAAGGTGGTGATCTGGTAAAAACCTTGCAACAGAAAGAGTCTCAAATGATTTACTTAATGAATTCTATGGATCCGGTTGGCCTAAATGAAAAAAAAGAGTTTATATTGTTTTTATAATAACACTCCAACTGCTTAGGCAGGTGAAAGTGAAGGAATAGGCTATGTTACATAATCGCCTAGGATGACATGATATTGTCTATTTTTATTTTTGCTCTGCATATTGGCCAAACTGCTAATTGAAACATAGTGGCTCTTTCTCTCTTTTATAAAATGTAAATATATTATATTGGAATCTCATCAATCTAATATTATCCTACTGCGATTTATTGCCAGTATCTGACATAAAGAGTGTGATAATTGTCATACCTTACAAGTTGGGTTCACTTTAAATAATTAAAATTTATGGCTTGGGTTCGACAAATGTTGTATATTTAAATATGAGTATAACTCTGATCAGATTATTTGCTGGACTTATGCCTCTTTCTCTCATATTAAACGTATTCCTACTTTTTACAACTTTGGCAATATTAGGGACTGACACAAGTAATTTTTGTTTCCACTTCCTGCTACATAGGACTGATATGCTATTGGATGATGGCCCTATAAAAGCCCTTCACTGCTCCAATCCGATGCACCTTTGAAAAAGCGCAAAGCGAAACGTGCATCAGGTGAAAAGAGATCAGCTGTTCCTGGACGCGACACACTCCTCCTCTTCCCGGTTTCCACAAAGCTTCAAGCAAGATGATTTCTACTTACCACATGCGGCTGGGACTTTGAAAGAAGTCACAAGGGACATGGTAGCGGCTCTCTGGAGCGAAGATCCACCGTGAGGTGGCCTTTTGTTTTATTTCTTTGATTTCTGTTTTGAGATTAGGGTAAGCTTTGTGACGCTATATGCCACATCTATATTTGAATCTCAGCTTTTGAAATTGATATTCATCAAGCTCATTGCCAGCGTTTATAAAGGGAAGTGTGCAATTATTATATAACAAATGCAGTATATAGAGGAGAATCGGGTTTTTAGTTACGTTTCAATCTATGGCTGAATTGTTACCTTGTTTCATGTTTGGAACACCTGATCTTTTTAGAATAGCATCTCATTAGATGCATATGTAGCTACTGTTTTTATATCTCGTTGTTTGCCTAAATAAAAATACTTTTGATATCATTATTAAGGTGTGGATATATTGTGCACTTTTTGTAAGACTGCTCTTTTTTTCTTTTGGTACTATTTGATAAACCCTGTAAGTGAATAAAATTACAAAAATGCTAAGTGAAAATATGTGTCATAAATTAATTAATAGTGTAATAAAATTATGTGAAAAGTGTCTTGATAAAGGAAGTGAACAAGGTGAAAGTAAACATTGATATAAATATTATTAAAATTATGGTAATAACAAAACAATTTAAAATTATATTTCTTATAAAATAGTGAAATATTTATTATTCATTAATTACTTAATTATTGATTGATCAATTATTGAATCAAGTATAATTATAAATTTGGCAATGTATGTTAAAAAGCCGCACTCCTTCCCAGCTGCAATGACTTCTACCCTAGGTATATACCTCCACAATACCTATATTGGTCAAAAAGGCCAATAGTTAAACAATATAAAATAAATCTGGCAACAAGTCCTTTGCGCTAGAGTCTATGAATAAAGGAAGTTCTTGGTGGCACTGTACCTTCCTGTTTTCAATGTTCTTTAAGGGTACAAAAGTTCTTTTTCAATCGAGATTGACTGTTATCCTGTCTTTCTTCCTCTGTTAGCCGTTGATTCAATCTTTTCCAATCCTCATTCCGGGAAGAAAGAGAGATGTATCTAGTGTGATACTGTTTAAATTTCAATGTACCCCACTGACACACAGATGTCTACTCACATAGCACACATTTTGTTCCATAGGCATGTAACCGATTCTTTGTCTTCTTCTCAACTTCAGGTTTCTCTTAGCGACGTCCCGGATCCTGGATCCTCCTCCTCCCAACACCTGGAACCTCCCGAAACCGTGCAAAACACAAAACAAAACAACTTTTTCAAGTTTTACCTTGAAAAAGATCACATTGCTGATTGAAACACGTTGGTAGGACTCTGATAGTGTGTACTAGTCGTCTCTGCAGCCCAAGTGTTTATAATAAAGTTTATTGATAAGGACCAAGTGCATGGATTGTCTTTGGAGGAAAAGAAATTGATGACAGGCATTGCCCCAAGGGGACTTACTGTAAGTAGTACCAACAGAGTTGGTATTCCAATCGAGTTGGATTACTGCGCAAGGAGGAGTGTTTCTTTCTCTTTTCTGCAGGAGATGTCAGTTTGGAGATCAGCGAGATAAGAGTAAAGGACTAAATTTGTGAAGTTTTTGATACAAGAAGTGGAAAGTGTAAGTAGGAGCTATTGGGAGATACTTACCTGAAGTGGTGAGCTGCACAAGGATCCCCCCTTGTTTTGTTTTGTGTTTTGCACGGTTTCGGGAGTTTCCAGGTGTTGGGAGGAGGAGGATCCAGGATCCGGGACGTCGCTAAGGGAAACCTGAAGTTGAGAAGAAGACAAGGAATCGGTTACATGCCTATGGAGCAAGATGTGTGATATGTGAGTAGACATCTGTGTGTCAGTGGGGTACATTGAAATTTAAACAGTATCACACTAGATAAATCTCTCTTTCTTCCCGGAACGAGGATTGGAAAAGATTGAATCAACGGTTAACAGAGGAAGAAAGAAAGAATAACGGTCAATCTCGATTGAAAAAGAATTTATGTACCCTTAAAGAACATTAAAAACAGGAAGATACAGTGCCACCAAGAACTTCCTTTATTCATAGACTCTAGCGCAAAGGACTTGTTACCAGATTTATTTTATAATTATACATGTATTTATTAATATTAGTTAAATTATTATAAATAAATTACAAGTAGCAATGGGTGCTAAAATGCCTACGTACTTTTACTGCATTAAATAGTGTCGGATTAATTACACCATAATACAGATAGCAAAGTGTACTAAAGTGACTAAGTGCTGGTATTAGATCTTACATATACTGGTAATTATATCAAATAAATAAAAAAAAATTAATAGTATAATATGAAAAAAAAAGTGCTAAGTGTTAATGGGTATAATAATCAATCTAGTTTAAATATTGATTTATTAGATCCCAAACTGGGGTAAGACACTTATACCAATCTCCACCAAATAATATACTTCTAATAAAAGAATAAAAGAATAAATAGTCTATTAACTATTACAAAGTTATCAAAATAAAATATTGTAAAAATATATAATCCATCAATAATTCCATACTACCATGTGAGGATTAGGGTCCAATTTGTGTTCTACAAAAATTATAATACATAATGATAAATATACTATTTATAAATATGAGACATAGCTATTATTCTCATTGAGTACTTATGATTTACCGATTCCAATAGGAATATTCATTTGGCTTCTCGTTTTGCCAATTCTTTTTGTACATCATCACCCCTAATCCCTAAATGAATTATTTCCACAATAAAAGCTTTTAATAAAAAAGGATTATTATTATGGTGTGACAAGTAGTGCTTCGCCACTGTGGTTAATTATTTATTACTCCTCATATCCTTTGGGGCATTTTTTATGTTACCTATATGTTCCAATAGCCTTCTTTTGAAAGGCCGGCTGGTCATACCAACATACTTTAACCCAAAGGGGCAAAGTAAACAATAAATAACATTGTCTGAGTCACAATTTATTGACCCTTGAATGTTCCAGATTTTATCAAATCTGTCTTTAAAGTATTTTGTATCCTTCATATAGACACAACCCTTACATTGGCCACAATTTCTGGAGCCAGGAAATCGACTGGGTTGTTACTGATGTTTAACAAAATGACTGTGTGTAAGGAGGTCTCCCAAATTCTTTGCTCTCCTCCAACTGATATGTATTTTGTTTTGCAAACACGTGTTGAGATCAGGATCAGTTTAAAAAATATTTAAATGTTTTTGAAAAATGTTATCAATTAATTTATATTGTGGACAAAAGGTTCCAATCATATGGACCTCATCCTCTAACCCCACATTTTTTTTTCTCAAGGAAGGAAATTCTATCCTATCCTTGGAGGAAGTATAGAACTTTCATCTGCAAGCTCTTGTAAATTATTAATGGCTTGCAATTCATCCGAGTCAAGATTTAAATTTGGTACATTGCATGGTTGATTGGTCACATATGCGGAAGCACCAATACAATTCTACATCATTCTAGCGCTCATCCCCAGAATGTTATTAAAAATATCCCAAAAGGGGAATACCTCCGTCTGCGCAGAAATTGCACAAATACTGAGCAATTTAGATTGAGGGGCGATTAACTAAAGTTGAGACTCCTAAATTGAGGTTATGCTCATAAATCTCTCATCAAAGCTTTTCATAATGCATAGAAAACTGACAGAGAGTCTCTTATTTTCAAGAAAAGTAAAGTTTCAAAACCAAATAAAATTCGATTTATCATCAGTTATTGTGAACAGGCACATAAGATACAACAGATTTTGAATAAACATCTTCCAGTATTGAAATCTGATGATGCTCTGGATCTTATTTTTGCGAACTTTGTCCCAATGTGCTGGAGGAGAGGTAGAAATTTGCAGGATATTCTTGTTGATAGCTGCTTTTCTTCATGCAAAAAATCAGTAGACAAATATCATTGTTCTTTCGCATGTGGTTCTTGTAATGTCTGCAGTTACATCCACAAAACTTCGGCTTGCTAGCAGGTCTCCCGGCTGTGAGGCAAATGTTTTGCTATGGCTCCCGACTTCCAGAAGGTGTCAGAATCAGCAGCAATCGGACAGTAAAAGAAATATTTGGAATCTCAATAGCTGTGCAAAAAGGCTTAGTGGCGTCAACCTAGACGCGTTTCTCCGTGATCACACACGGTTTCATCAGTAGGAATTCTCAGCCGAATTCTAATTTTTTCTCCAGCCGTGAGGACTACTCTAAAGAGAGGCGGAGCACAATCTATTCCGTGAAGCTTCACGGTTACAGCCGGGAGCACGCTGCTTGCTCCGAGACGGACTCCTAAAAGGACCGGCTATATGTGAGTGCAGGTCTTGCATGAGACCCGACATTTAGTATACCTTCTATCATATGTCTGCAGACCAGTATTAACTATCGTGGAGAGTACAACTCCCTACCACTTATCATTGGCAGTGGTTGAAAGGTGATTACATTGTGAAACCAGGAGGTACGACCTTGCTACATTATATCTTCCACCCTGGTATCTGATTCATTGTGGCAATTTCTGGAGACATTGATCGTTTATTCCAATTTGAAATCAACAGAGCTCCAACTTGTTACTTAAAATCGAACGTACAGAGTGCACTTTTTTTCCTTATGGCATATAGAATTTTTCTTATTACTATCTATCCTGCAGGATATGCTATTTGGTGATTATTCGTGCAGTCATTGGCTGTGCATATGCGCTTAATGAGCGTTATAAATTTGGTTTTTTATTTGTATTTTTAATAAATTTGATACATTTTTATATTGTTGTGATTTACCTACTCAATAGTGTGTCCCCACGAGGCCTAAATGAAAATATCTCATATATCTCTTTCTTATAACCAATTACTTACCTTTTTTGCATAATAATTTGTTTAATTTTTATAAGTGCAGCAACAGCTTTATCTTAACATTCTTTATTATTTTTTTATTTGTTTTATTAGTATTTACCATTCTATAATGCTAACAAATTTTGATATTTGTACTAAACTATAGTGTATTAGAAGATAGGCCTTTTTTGCCCTGTATCTTTAAATTTAAATTGAGAATTTTCCTTTTGGATACTTTGTAGCAATCCTTTGTTTTCAATGGAATTTCAAAAGGATATTGAATTTGATATAATATCCCTTATATTTGGTTTATTTTCACCTGTTTACTACAACTATTATGGAGAATAGTATACTTTTCTCCCTTATGAATGACATGCCGCTAGAATTTTACTTCATCTCAGTAATATGGTGTTTCTAAGCTGTAAAGTAAATAAACCTTCATTCCAACACAAAAGATAGAATCAGTATTTTCTTTATTTGTATCGATAGATTAAGTACATCAGTCTTTATACATCTATATATAAATATAATGGCCTCCCGCTATATATTTCTCTGTTTTGCCTTTTACCATCTCCTCGTTTTTTAACTTAACTTTTTTCTAATTTTTAACTCCTTTCTCTTTCTCTGTTCAGATCCCAGGTGTGGTATAATTAAGTCCAAGCAGCCACATCAGCTACACGTCTCAATGTTTGATTGGACAGCCGTCTCTTTAAATGCCCACACCACTGAACTGCACATTTACCTTGAAAAAGCCTTCCATAGGCAAAACACGTGTCGGTCGTCCCGGGTCCTGTCCGTTGTACACCAGAGGTCCCGTTCCCGCATGTCTACACGCCGCTTCTGCTCCCCATCTTGTAAATTATTGTTTTGTGGGGAAATGTCTTATCCTTTAGAGTAGATAGGAAGGGCTAGAATACTGCCCAGAAGGGTGAAGCGTGGCCGTGAGGCTGCTAGGTTTTCTTTGTCAGGGAAAGTTTCAATTTTTTTCTCCTGCAATTAGCCTAGTTTCAGTCTTTTCCCCCTTTCCTTTCATTGTAACTCATCTTTGTTACTCTGCTACTTTGTTATTGCTTTGTTACCACCAGAATTGCGGAATGCATCAGAACATGTTTGTTTATTTATTTTACAATTTTTGCCTAAACTTTCAAATACTTTAATGATTTTAATGAGAATTAATTAAAAATATGAGTTTTAACTCCCAAGCAGTTTTTTTGTGACTCTGTAAAGTTTATGCAAGGTGTTTTTTGCGCCGAAAACAACCTAGGCCTATGTAACAAAACATTGTCTTAAATTAATATACTAGTTTTCTGGTCTTTGCTTTCTTCACTTTTGTCTAATTTGTTATTTAAGATTGTATATTTTGGCAGCACCCTTTTGCTTCTTTTTTGACTATTTATTTTAACTTAATTTACTTTCATAGCTAGTGCGGTTTTTTGTTTAATCATTATGTATTAGAATTTTTGTAGAACACAAATTGGACCCTAATCCTCAACATGGGAGTATGGAATTATTGATGTAGAATTATATATTTTAATATTATTTTATTTTGACATCTTTGTAATAGTTAATAGACTATTTATTGCTTTATTCTTTTATTAGAAGTATATTATTTGGTGGAGATTTATATAAGTGTCTTACCCCAGTTTGGGATCTAATAAATTAATATTTAAACTAGATCGACTATTATACCCATTAACACTTAGCACTTTTTTTTTCATATTATACCATTAATTTGTTTTTTTATTTAATATAATTACCAGTATATGTAAGATCTGGTACCAGCACTTAGTCCCTTTAGTACACTTTGCTATCTGTATTATGGTGTAATTAATCCAACACTATTTAATGCAGTTACAGCACGTAGGCACTTTAGCACCCATTGCTACTTGTAATTTATTTATAATAATTCAACTAATATTAATAAATAAATTTATAATTCTGCTTGATTCAATAATTGATCAATCGATAATTAAATAATTAATGAATAATAAATATTTTACTATTTTATAAGAAATATAATTTTAAATTGTTTTGTTATTGCTATAATTTTAATAATATTTATATCACTGTTTACTTTCACCTTGTTCACTTCCTTTATCAAGACACTTTTCACATAATTTTATTACACTATTAATTAATTTATGACACATATTTTTACTTAGCCTTTTTGTCATTTTATTCACATACAGGGTATATCATTATATTATTCTTGTATTAATAATTTCCTTTGGGGTATTAATATTTATATTTTTACTTATTAATTGGTTAATAATTCTATTGGCTACATCTTTAAATTCTCCATTGAAATTTCAGTTGGATGGTTTCTGATCACTATCAAAACAGTACATTGCCACTTGTTCTATCTATTTAATCCGGTTTAAAATTTTGAGAAATCCCCTCATAAAAAACACTAGCCCAGTGACTAACTATTTAGTGCATCAGTATAATATTGAATATGTCTGTCACCTTTGCTGTTGTTAATAGCAGGTGCCTAACTATTAATTACCATCTAATAATAATTACTGCATCTTTATTGTTGGATCTTACTTTAGAATTTGCACCAATAGCTTTCATTTTAATCTTTAGCGGGGCAATCATTAATATTATTAGCAGACCAATTTTCAGCCTCTATGCCATTATAATTGGCTAATACGATTCATTATAACACAGTGAACCCTGGCCTCACAAGTATATAGCATTTTGGAGTCCAGGAATCAATCAGTTGTTATATGATCATTACTGCTCCCCGAGACAGGGCTATGGCCAATATATAATAATTTATATATAGTGGCAAAAACAGGTTTAATAAGGTTTAATTATAGAGGGTGGAGTTGTTTGTTATGTTTTAATAACCTTTTCCTCTCATTCACCTCATTCTTTGTTTTATATATTTCGCAAGGTTCCATCAATTTTAATATATACCAATAAAATTTTTAAAATAAAATAAAATATTTTTTTATGGATTCAATCTGGGATTTTGGATAGCTCATAAGAGTGCGCTTTAGTTATTTTCTTCCTTTTTTTTCTTTTGTCTCCTAAAATATGCATCAGTCCTTCTCATAAAGGAATTTTGCTTGTTCATGAATTTTTGCACATAATGAAATTAACAAAGAGATGTAGACATTTTTTGTGCAGGGTCTTTAGCGATAGATTGTTCAGTTCTTTGCAACTTGTGATGATGGTGGTGGTGGTGCTGGTTGTGATGGTAGTGGTGGTAAAGAAGGACGTTGTTCAACTTCATGCAGTAGTGATTGTTGTAAGTTCCTGCTGGTAAAATAAAGGTAAGTTACTTAATGTATTTATAACTAATAAAGGGTGACAATGTATTATAAGACATTAAGGACTCTCTAAATGTTTTGATGTTATTTAAATCATATGGGAAATAAGAAGTTTTTTGGGTTAAAAATGTAAGAAAATGTACAGATAAGAGCACAACTGACAGCAATATTTTTGGCTGTAGCCTTTATCTAATTTTTTTTTTATTGAAAGTGATTTAGATGACACTCACCAGATTTAGCATCACTTTGATGTGGTGGAGACATAGGACAAGGAGGAGGCGGTGGTGGTTGTGTAGTTACTATTGGGAAAAAGTTGCTTTGTTAATTGTGGCTTAAACTGATTTTTACACATACGTTTATGTTTACAACATTCTCAATATTATTACATATATTAATAAAATTTTAATATAAATCTTGAATGCTGGTGCTTTTGTGTCTTGTATATTGACACCTTCATTGATTTCACGAGACATCAATGGTAAAAGTTTTACCTCATAAAAAGTGTATATCAGGCAGTGTGGTGGTCCCCCACCTGAGCAGATTCACAACATTCCTCCGCCTTTTTTTATTTAATTTTCTTGTAATATCGGGGAACCGCTTAATGCAGTTGGCCTTGGTTCTTTTGTAGGGGCCTTGACTGTAGAAAAAATATTGGCCCAGAGTTGACTTTTGTGTTAGAATGGCATTTTGCCAGCTGGATCCCCCCAAAATACATTTATACACTGGTATATTATGCACCAGTGCACAATTCTCGTCAGTAGAGAAACGTATGTTACATCCGGATTTGATTTTGGCAACATCGGATTAGCCAAACTCCTCTGTAGCCGACTCCCTGTCCTCCTCCCTTTCCACATAACAGCAGAGGATTGAGACATATTCTCACTGCATGTGTTGAAAATAAAATGTTAAAAAAGTATTCACAAAAAAAATAAAAAAAAGGGGGGTTAGCAAGTCTAAAAGCATTTCACAAACCGCATTTGCCAAAAACATACATGTGAGTTAGCAAATTTCACTAAAAATACATAATGGTTTAAAGAATAAAAATTATAACAAAACAACAGAACAAAAATAATGTAAGTACTTATAAGAAATTGTACAGGTCAAAATTCAAAAGTAACTCACAAAATGGCTCCAAACAAACTCACAGCAAGTAACTCAGTTCATCAAAATGATGTCAATTTAATACAGGAACTCACATGCATTATATAGTGTGTGTGGTGTGAAATATCGCAATTTTATATGCAAACTGCAGCAATTTTTAGAGCAAGGACACTTTTTAAATGACTGCCATGCATTTTAATAAGCAACCCTCTATTTTAATAGAAATCGTGGCTATTTTTATAAAAATCACAGCGATTTAGCATTAAAATATCTGTGAATTAAGCACCTAAAAATCGCCGAACTTCGACAGCAATCGCCATAGAAATTGCCTTTTAGAAAATACAGCAATGTGTCAGCACACACATAAAAAGGAGGTTTAGTTCACTGGGATTCATGGGGATACAGCATATCCAACAAAACTGGTGGAAAAAAGATATGAAAACCAGGTTGGCCCAGGCAGAGATGAGGTAGATTTATCAACTAAAATCCCTTTCTCTCCTGGGTTTGAACATAGATTTTGAAGTAAAATGGTTTCTCACTTAACTGTCTCACTAAATACACTGCTCAAAAAGCTGCACTACCTGAGCCACTTGTGTGGGTTGTAGACTCCGTCTCATGCTACCACTAGAGTAAAAGCACCGCCAGCATTCAAAAATGACCAAAACATCAGTCAGAAAGCATAGGAACTGAGAAGTGGTCTGTGGTCAACACCTGCAGAACCATTCCTTTATTGGGGGTGTCTTGCTCATTGCCTATAATTTTCAACTGTTGTCTATTCCATTTGCACAACAGCATGTGAAATTGATTGTCAATCAGTGTTGCTTCCTAAGTGGACAGTTTGATTACACAGAAGTGTGATTGACTTGTAGTTACATTGTGTTGTTTCAGTGTCCCCTTTATTTTTTTGAGCAGTGTATATTTAAAATATAAACAAAAAAAATTGTTTCTGATTACAGATGAACCATTAAACCAGAAACCCAAGAACATATTTGGCACTAAAAGAAGTTGTCTACAGTCATACCATCCCGATAGCACCCAATTCCGTAAAATCTTGGAAGCTAAACAGAGAGCCTAGCCAGTACCTGAGTGGGGAACCATCAGTGAATACCAGGTACCAGGTAAAAGTAAGTTCTGGAGAAAGGACAAGGATGGGTTAAAGGTTGAAGGATGGAAAGATGTTAATGTGGGATAAATTTGTCTTTTTATGATAAATTGATTTTATTGATTTGATAAGAGAAGCCTCATTTTATGGAAAATAAAAGAGTTTTTTTATCCCCTTGAAAATCTTCTGTTTTCTGTTCCCCCTAGAGAATTAATATAAGAGAATCCTCAAAAGTTTTACCTGCAGTATTGTTAATTAGTATATGGTAAGTTGGTATTAGAACATTGCATGTATCAATTCACATACATATAAATGGAACTTCTGGAATTGCATTGTTTTATGTCAACAGTCTGTTATAAATGTATATACTGCAATATATGTGAATTGATATGACCAGTATTGAACTTTAAAGAAAGATAAATAACAATCAGAACTCTTTAATAAAAATGTATTATATGATACAGTAAAGGTGAAAACCTACTACTGAAAATTTCAAAATTGCTATACTGTTATATCAAAACCGCGGTGCTGTCTTGGAGATTAAAAATATAACATATCAGCACACTAAAGCTTTTTCAAAGACTTAACCAATAGTGTAATGAAAAACCAGAAGCTAGCTATAAAAGGCAGCTTAAACCATTCAGCCCCATCGCCCAGAAAAAGGAATCAATTCGAAATGCGTCAGAAGGAAAACTGCTCTCTAGGCTCCAGCACTCCATTGCAGAGACTTCATCCCGGGACTCTGAGGCGTCTGTTTGCCAGACGTTTTAACAACTTGAAGCTTTTACTTTTCACACTCGTTTTAATGTTTTAATATGTCAAATAAATGTTGTGGATTAAATATTTATTAAATGATTTTGCATTCTCATCTTTCTTTGATATGTGAAACCTTGTGGGAGAGAAAAGAGGAAGCATTAGTAGACCACAGAGGATCTGGTGGGATTTAAATCATCTTACACCATTTTCTTTATAAATTAAGCAAGAAGACCATTGTGAACTTATATCTTTGTTCAAATTCTGGATCATCTTCTGTTAATAACTGAAGAACTCTCTGCCTATTGGTTTTCGCCATCACCGCAGTTCAGTATATTTAAGCACTTTAAATTATATATTACATTATTGTTTGGTATTTATTTATTAATTTGTTTATTAATTCAACTTTCACCAGATTTATAGTAATTGTGTTAAAGGTAAACCACAGGGTGCTTTATTGATTTATCCACTATTGAATTACTTTAATATTTATCATTTTAGTTTTAGAAGTTTTACTTGAATAGGTCTATATTGTTTTGATATACTATGAATTTTTGAATTGAAACACTATTCTATTTAAATTAGGAATCAATCTGTAGGCAATGGTAAAAAATATTCTTACCCACCATCCCATGGGATTTAGTTTGCCAGTTTGCGGTTTAGGTTCTATAGTTTTTAGAGTTGCAGTAAAGTAGATGTAAATAGGTTTTTAGTTTAATGTTAAATAACATTGTTATGGCAAATTTAAATTGCACCATTACTATTAGATAATAAAGCATGGCTGGATGTAAAGAAGGCTCTGTTTACCTGAGTGCGGGGAGCTGTGAGTGCCAATCTGTGCATATATTTGTTGAGATGGCTGGTTTTAAGGAAGGCACTGACTCGTCTGAGAGGGTGGTTTGGTACGCCAGCCTTTAATGTGGATTTGGTTTAAATATAAATGTTTTAGAAAGTTGGTAATTTTGATAGTTAATTGGTAATAGATAATTACAAAATAAAAAATAAATGAAAAATAATGTTATTTAACAAACATATTACAAAAGTTTTTGTCATTATTTATTAATAAAATTAGATGTTGTATTAAGTGAGCAGGTTCTGTGTTTTAGAAGCCATAAACCAATAGAAGTTTTATTGACCCCATTCAAGTCATTCCTGCAAATAAATTTAACAGGGTGTCCATTAGAAATAAAACAATTAATAATAAACAATAAATATTACTAAATAATAAATTTACTAGCATGCCTGGATTACAAAATAATAAATTTTCTTGCTTGTTTGGATTACCAGTTTTGGCACTAAAATATGTACAACCCGTCTCAAAACCTGCAGGGCTAATGAGGTTAAGCCTGGCTAGCACTGCTATTGATTGACCAAACAGCCAATCAGCAGCTGTGTTTCACTTATCAAAGCACTTATATAATGAGTTTAGGTCTAACCAGGGCAGACCTTTGTGTCACTGGGGGTTAATTGGCTTTTAATAAAATGTGGAATATCTAATTGACATGCATTTGGAGTGTTGGAGCTAAGCTATTATTGTCTTATGATTTCTCTCCTGGTGACTACCATAATACACAAAAATCAGCATACTGCACACAAATTCCACTTCCATGAAAATAATCAAATATCCTCTTTCAATGTAGACGCAGATACAGATGAAAAGTTTCACTTAGTCAGGAAATGTTTACAATATTCCCTGTGCTGTGATGTGTTTCAAATATTGGAATAACACATACACAATTACTGCCATAACAAAAGTTTTCAAGAAAAACTAACACAAAAGAACAGCAATTCCTTCATGAATGATAACTTCACATTATGAATATGACAGTGTTTTGCTTGTTTACATAATATATTAGCTGTTTTCCCCCTTAGGTAAAGTGCTTAAAAACACCCTCATGTGATTGAGATTCAAAATCAACTTTCCATTGAGGTTTCTTTATTTATTTTAACAACTGTCATAAAAAGAGTGCAACAGACTTAATCACCTTCAATTAGTGTCACGATGCTTGCTATGTAATACTTGTGTGCGCCGCATAATTTGATTTCTTTTGTACAAACAGTTTTTCTGACATAACACATTTAGTGAAATTATTTATTATTACAATTTTGCATAAGAAAGTTTGTTGAAGGTTAAAAATGAGATTATGTTCTTCAGTAGCCACATATTTCTATGATGTTAAAATTGAATTAAAAGTACATCTTTCATCTTCTTATTTTTGTGAAGGATTTATCAAGGAAAATAAAAATGATCCTCACATATGTTTCTCTGTTATTTATGTGTACCTGCATATTAAATGGTAATGTTACATTATAGAAGTAAATAAGAGTACTTTACAATACACACGTGTAAAATTGCACAAATGCACTTTTGTTGATGTACACTCCTTCTTTTGCACATTTAAATAATATTCACCACAGCAAGCAGGATTTATTATGCAGCACTTAGTAGACCTATTTGTGTAACTTGAGAAAACATTATAACAATCATACATGGCAAATGAGGTTGAAGATAGTCCCATATATGTCCTTCTTAGGCAGAAAAAAAAACAACAACCAAACCTCTTTTCGCTTCTGTGAGGTTTGCATGATTGCTAGACAAGACCTGTTTTAGGCTCTAATCATAACATGCAACATATGTAATTTATGTACAGTATCTGTCTAACAAGCTTTAATAAGTCACACCTGGGGATAATCTGAATAAATAATAGTATAAGAACTCTAACTTTCATGGACCATGTTTTATTCTACATAATTGATTTCCAATCAGGGGCACGGAACTCCTAGCGGTACACAAATGTACCAAGGTACTTATAGCTCTACAGTATCTAGAGGTATGAAAGTGATAGTGTAGTAACATGAGATTCTATTCTTCTTTACAGCAACTTCAGGGGCTTCAAAGTTTTTTGATTAATTTGAATTTGTACTTCAAATCCCTTTGCACTTCTAAGCAGGCCCAAAAATCCAACTAGCTTCAGGGTCATAAAATATAATTTCTTTTTACATTCAAACGGTTTAGGTTTCAGCATAGCCCTATTTTCTTAGAAATTTACAGTTATATATTGTGTGCTGGCTTGCTCCTTGTATGGTAATTTCAAGGTTAGTAGAATCAATGCCAGCCCTCCTGTTATGGAGTTTTGCCATGGCTAGTTTTTTGCTCCCAGATGTAATCTTTTGTGTGGGATTTTGAACCCTTACTTTGTGCTCCAGTCCACTCTTTATTTTTTTCATCTCTTCAAGGCTCTCTGACATACATGACTAAGGGAAATGATCTGAGTACTGGAGAATCCTATAGTAGACTGCACAGACTGGCAGCTGAATCTGCTGAATATTGACGTACCGAGATGTACGTTCTGAGACCCGGTTTACAATGAAGGTTAGTGCATTCTGTATGTATGCTCCTTGCAGTTAAAAATATAAAATTAGCTTTTTACAAAGTGACCTTTTTTAAAAGTCAAAGAAATTAATTATTCCCATTGTAAACTTGTTGCCTTGAGATGAAGTATTACCATACCATACCATACCATAAAGCGCTGCAAAATATTTGGGGGTTCAGATGGTAAAAAAAAAGCATAGAGGGTTCTCAGTGTAATAAATGTTGGGAACCACTGCACTACATCATATGTCTTCCCTCAGATATGGAAAGGAGGGAGATAGGGAGGGGCATCTATAATATTTAGACAGCATCTAGCTTTCAGGGTCTATGACAGGAAATAGAGTGACATTCAATGGACCAGATAAATCTGCAGACCTGGTATGCACAAAGTAGTTGAAATAATCACAACCATTATGACACATAATAGTATGTAGTATAGTCTATTACAAAAGAGAGTCAAGAAAACAGAAATGGTAACACCAGAGAAATGTACTTGTGTTAATAAAAAAGAATCACAGATAGGAAAACAGGATTTAAATCAATTTGATGTATACAATACAATACGAAAGTAGTCAATGTATCTGATCCTGAATAAAAGCATCCTGTATTTTAAACACTTCACTCAAGAGCAATCCACGTGATCCTAATCATGTTTCTGAATTCATTCGCAAATGCAGGATTAGTCCTCTGTTATGTAGAATTAAATGATTGGTTCTGCTTTCTGCAAGTAATGACATTTTGTTGACCACCAAAAATTACGAATAAAATAAAATCAAAGTAATCAAATTACATTTTTTAATCTAGGCTATCAACAGATACCAACATTTGCATACCTTTAGTGAATAAATTGCAATACTATACCAATAATCTCATATAACTGTGAAGCTTCCTGCACCCAATCATCATCATATTCCTGCACTTAAATAATCCTGTAGCTGGTGCAAAAAATGGAACAGAAAATATTTGTACAAACATCCAGGTCTGTATTAGGCTAATTTGAAAGAATTCACCCTTAGTGTAAATGGGCTATGTTAGTCCACCCCTTTCTTTTCCCACAACACCCCTAAGATTGTATATACAATGGGTGCAACCTTCTAAAAAGCGCTAAGGTAAAATTTATAAACAGCAGCTTCTAAAACCAAAGAAAAGTCCAAACAATTTCTCCCAAAAATCTAGTATCATAAACAATTCAGGTAAAGAAGGCAGCGTGAAATAATTATAAATAAAAAATATAAAAAAAGTTACATTTAACTAATAAAGCGGCATACAGTATAAAATTAAAAAATAATAATTGTTCAGGTAAAAAGAGAGAACAAGGTCCAAGTAAAAAAGTCCACTTGAAGTTCTGTGTGTATCAATATCCTTCCACTATTTCTCCAGAATTAGATCATAAGTCCAGGGAAAACATGTGGGGAAAAAGAATTTAAAATGTGAATTCTCAGATGCAAACAGTATTAACACCACCCACTGGAATATGTAAATATGAAATACCATCCAAAAAAGGGGTTAAAAATTAATTTTTACTAATAAATAAATGAAAATTACACATAAAACACATAAATAAATAACATATAAGGAGCAGATTCCCCTACCAAGGGGGAGACATGTTCCAGGAGCCTGGCTGGAAAAGGGGGACGTTCAAAGATCAGCCAAAGATGGAAAGGATCCTACAGAAAGCTGCCACAAGGAGTAGAGTCTGTCAAAATCCCTGGATACTTAACATGTTTCAGGCTTAGCCTTTTCTCAAAAGTGTTCCAGGTGGCAAACGGAGTGAGGATTATATGAGGATCCTGTGTAGCGTCGTATCCGGTTAGTTCCGTGGGAACTTCTAACAGGAGTAGCGCTTCTGGTGGCTTGTCCTCACTGTGGTCTCAGATGGGAGGTTAAGGTTGCCTAGGGAACTGTTCCAGCGTCCGTAGCCAAAAAACAAAACCCCCCTGCCCACTGTATGCCGCTAGCGTTACTGGTACATAGTGGTGTTACTATTCATCTCCGTTACTTAAAAACAATTTACACATCTTAAAAACATATTTAATCGCTACAAGGGGTATATTGTATGATATATTGATACTATTCATCTCCATTACATAAAAACAATTTGCACATCTCAAAATTATATTTAAACGCTGCAAGGAGTATATTGCACGATACCAGCTACTCATTATACTGTCATAGATGGACTTGAATATGATCCACATTCGCCTTTATAGAACTTATCCCGTAGTAAATCGGGATATGCTCGCCGGATCAATAATGTGTCTACAAAGAAACATAGTGATACCGAGCTAACTACTATGCCAAAGATTCTCCATATATCTCGGATATCGGGGGGCAATAGGATATCGAAGCTCAAATTACAGACAATTTATACAATATAAAATAAGAAATATATATAAAACCCTAATAAGGGACCAAGGCACTAAAAGGTTGCACACATGTTATTTCAATTATAAGTAATATGTAATAAGTATTCAATCATCAAGGATCCTTCAATATCAACTTGTATTACACAGGGTCCTATACTTGTATCCGATAGGTATATCAAGCTAAGTCCTCTCCAGTAATGGTGGGAGTTTATATGGGACCCCTAATATAGCAGAAGTAATATAGTTTACATATTGTTAATTACAACAATATTGAAACCCGCAGCCAGCAAGGATGTCAGGTTCATACATACAGACAGGAAAATAAACACTAGCCAGATGTTATAAGAATAAACATAAAAATGGAAAATTCATTATACCAAAAACAATATAGAAATAAATGGTTAAATACATACATTAAAAATTTCTACATGAAAAACACTTAAAATTGATGGCAATATTAAACATACATATTGATAAATAAACATGTCCCTACCAATGGTAGTGACAAAGGGACATATGTCAATGTGACTCAGGATTACATAAGTGATATATTTATAGTGAGGCAAAACATTATGATCGATGCATGGAAATCCTTAATACTCATAATGTTATTATTGGTGAACATTTAGTGAAAGAGAGTAGGAAGGGAAAGGAATATAGTAATATTCCATAGTATACCATAGTGACCAGGAATGCATAAAATATACCTAGATGTGATAGAGATAATATATCACACAGAACTTCAAGTGGACTTTTTTACTTGGACCTTGTTCTCTCTTTTTACCTGAACAATTATTATTTTTTAAATTTTATACTGTAAACCCCTATGATTGCAGGCTGTTGCTGTTTTACATTACGTTCTAATATGGATCATTTTTATTATTATTTATTTATTTTTCATTTTGGGCATGCCCAGTGTATTATGTGTATATGGCATATATCTCTGTTTGGACCAGGCCCCTTTACTGAAAACTAACAAAAAAGTAGCAGGGAAAAATCATACTTTATATGTAAGTTTTCTTTTTCTTATAAATTGGTATTACAATCAACTACTAAATCAGATCTATGACTTTTAATTGTTGACAGCTGGCTACAGTACACATTTTTTTACACCTTTTTTATTATTCTGTAAGACTCTTAAATGTCTTGTTTAACACATAATTTGGTCTTAACTGTTGAAACATAAAATTATAATTCATCCATAATTTGACTAGCGCCAATAATTAAAGCTTCTGTAACAATACAATGGCAAAAGTTGTTGCCTTTTTCTTTCTCTATGTTAAGGTAACTACTGAAAATAAATAGCTAACTTGCTTTAAAATCTGAAATACACAGAATCCCACACAGAATTCTGCAATAAACATGAGAGTTGTATCGCATATATTGAAGCTGTGACAAGGTGACGTCATATAAAATAAATATATATATATAAGTGTCAATGCTGATATGAGTTGCACGAGAAGGGATATCAAGGAATGATATAAAGGTAGGAGTTTTATGTAGATCTCTAACCAAATATAGCAATCAGATCTAATAACTCTAATGAATCAGTCACATATTGCTATCACATGCCTTCATCACTAATCTGTTTATATTGGGGTTATTAAAAACGCAAGAAGGTGTCGGAACAAGGAGA
>WWET01002115.1:229210-255764 GCA_011038615.1 Limnodynastes dumerilii
TATAAAGAATTATTAGTGGCGAGCTAGTGAACTAATTAGCCCACCGGACCCTCCATAGTGCTCCCCACATCGGACCGCAGTGCCCGACTGTACCTATTAGCAATATTTCCATCAACTATATTGAATATGTTTTTAATGTGATGAATTCACGGTTCTATCTATTTACATTGTTTTCATAGTTATCGAAATAGGGCTGTTCTTTCCGGGAGCCGACACCCGTTTTAGTGGTTCTAACTCTAAAACTGTCAGAGTCCCAACTTTGGGTCATATAGCATGTATTTTTAAACTGATTATTTCTGAAAAAAGAAAATTCCTAGGGGTTTTCGTATCAGAAATGTTCCTACAATAGGCCGACAGAACCCAAATTTCTGCCAGAAATGGATCTCCATCTTAAATAAATGTTCATATGACTTAATGTTACTTGTCATTGACCAGTCTAAAAAAGAACTTGCTACCATCAAAGAAAAACTCCCCACACAAGAAAGCATCAAACTTTCTGAACTTGCACAGGATAAAACTATGAATTGGGTGGAAAAGTTGAAAACAGAAGCAGAGACACACAAATTGGAAATTTGGCAGTACTGATGGGGAAGACCCCCTTTAGGGGTTCGCACATGCTTCCAATTAGAAAGAGACCTATCCAGAGGGGGGACCAATCTAAGAGGGGGCAAAATGCAACAGAGGACTTAATATTTAATTTTTCTTCCAGAACTTTATCGGAGGTGGAGTTGTCTGTGCTTAATCGCGGTCAATCGTTTGTTCCCACCAACAAACATGATAATTTCACATGGAAATGTTTAAATTTGGTTGCCAACTACGACTAAATGAATATTTTAAGGCTAAAGACAACGGGGCAGATCCAGAACAATGCTTCTGTGCGAATTTACGCCTGGCGGACACGTAAAAATGCAATTTTGTATGTAATACGCATGCGCATGACAGATGTTACGCTACGTTACGTAATGTTAACTCTGAGCGTATGGGTCATTCACGTATTTTCTGCGTAAATTCGTACGTGTGGGCGTGCCAAATTTACATGAGACAAAAGTACGTTTAAAATACGCGATGTAGGCGGGGGTTTTCATTTAAAGTGTGCAGTATAAGCGTGCTTAGCTGCGTAAGTCCGTGTTACCTATCCGTACGTGAACGGACGACAGCGGTTACGTGGCCAAAAGTTAAGGTAGGGTTTGGAAAGCGGAAATCGGTCAAAATACGTACATGCAGGGGGAGTGCTTAGGGGAGTGTATAGAAGGTATGTACGCGTAAATACGCTACGCTAGTTCTGGATCTACCCCAATGTATTTTCCCCTAATCTATTTTGTGAGAAATCAACTTTTGACTCCACCTCCATAAATCCTTCCATCATAACATTTGTGAGAACTTTGGAACAATGGGCCTGTTCCAGAGCTACGGCCGCTGCCATAGTTACGTCGGCCGTGTGTGTAAGATCGTAATTTCTGCAGATCTGCGCATGCGCTGTGTAGATGTTGCCTGGCGTAATCCATGAATCTGTGTGCCTTGGATCTTGGATCTGAGGAAGAGGCAGGCAGTTCCATAACCAGGGCACACAGATTCATGGATTACGCGGGGGTACGCGGGGGTAGGCGGGGGGAGGGAGGGAAATTTGAAAGGGAGGACTGGGTTAGGGACTTACGAGAATGTGGCCGGTGTAATTACCCACTGTTACGCCGGCTGAAGTTAAGGTAGCCTTCAGCCGGCGTAACTGTGTAATTACGTCGGCCACAGGGGGACTATCGAGGGAGTGCACCAAAGCTACTCTGGCCGTACTTACGGACATAGGCCCAGTGTAGTTCTGGATCAGGCCCAATGTACTTACAATCCTACTTTTACACCGCATACTCATCCTAAAAGTAACATGTTTAAGGAAGAGTTCCAGGCGTTAAGGTCCTTACAACAAGATACTACCATCATCATTCGCCCAGCAGATAAAGGCAGGGTGATAGTTATACTGGACTGAGAATACTATGTGGAGTAAATCTACAAACATTCGGGGGACACCACAGTTTATGACCGCTTGCCTCATAACCCTACGTTGACATATAAGAAGGAGCTGGGACAGAATCTAGAGGAGGCTGTCCAGAAGAACATCATTAACAAAGACACAGAAGCATTCCTTACAGTGGAATATCTGGTTACCCCCATTTTTCATACACTACCTAAGATCCACAAGGATCCCCACCATCCCCCGCTATCATTTTTGCCATGAATTCTTTATACCAAAAAGTTTCTAAATACTTGGACTTTTATATTTAGCCCTGTGTGAAAAGGGGCCGTTCCTATCTACAGGATACTACGGACTTCCTAAACAAATTATCCAACCTGACTTCCATACCTTCTAATTGTGCTCTTATTACAATGGATGTAAGCTGCCTCTACACCAGTATACCCCACGGTGAGGATATAAAGGATGTAAAATCCCAGATCTCGACCAACCCTGAATATGGCTTTCCGGATATAGAGTTTTTCACTATGCTGCTACGTGTAACCCTCCAGAGGAATTACTTTTTCTTCAATAGTGAGTACTTTCAACAATTAACAGGTTGTGCCATGGAATCAAATGTTTCCCTTTCCCGGGCCAACCTTTATATGAATCAATATGAGGAAGAGGTTTTTGTACAGTGACGTTTCAGGATGGTGCTTTATTTTATTCTCATTATATTGTCGATTTGTTCTGGCAATCGGATATACACAGAGGCGTCGGAACGGGGGGGGGGGGGGGGGGGGGGGGGGGGGGGGGGAGAGGGGGAGCGGTCGGACACAGTGTGCAGTGGGAGAGCGCCTGTCAGTAGCACACTATTTTATGTAATCTACGTAACATTTTGTTACGTTGATTGTGTATGTGCGGTCTTTAAAGACCGCATATACAAAATCTACGTAACAAAACTATACGTAGATTACGTAAAATAGTTACTACACATGCGTAGTAGCTACTATCGGGAAATTATGGACATATGTGGAAGACATATAGTGTTGTGAATCTGGGCCATTGCCTCTACTCTATGGCCAGTCATTACCTCGGACAAAGCTTTACCATTGAAAAACACCAGACTCATGCCATGGCAAAAATCTGAAAGATCTTCTGGCACACAGATGTATCTCTGAAACCCATTTCTTCACACTCACAGGTTTTGTACAGTGTCCTAATTGCATAACATGTCATTATTTGGTACCAGGACCAACCTTCCCTCATCCCCATAAGGGGAAAGAATTGAACCGCCACCTGTTAGCTTTCATATCTAAACCATCATGTGCCCCTGCAGACTCTATTATGTGGGCAAAATGCAGCGGCAGTTTAAAGAGTGGATGGCGATGCATCGCTCGTCAATTAGCGCAGCATTAGAAGAAAAAGGCACTGAACAACCTGTTGTGAAACACTTTGCCCGACTAAAACATAACCTTTCCACATTAAGGTACAGGATGATCGACCATATACCTCCTCTGGTAAGGGGAGGCAACAGGGATCGTCTGTTGCTCCAGAGAGAAGCAATGTGTCTCTGTAGCTTTTTTCCCCCGTTATATATACAGTATAATATGTTTATTGTGCCACTATTCTAAGTTTTTTAATCCGTTAACTTCCAACCTGGTGGGGGGAGTAAATAGCAGTACTAGATACTAGGGGTGGAATTTTCCTCTCTATAGGTATTTCTAAAGATTCCTCTGCCTGACACTTTGGAATTGTGTATTGCACTTTATTGACTTGTATGTGGTTTTGATTCATGCTGCTTTATATGCACTAAGTGTAGACCTTATATTTTCAGCTCATATGCTAGTTTCTAGAGCAACCGGATGCCCTGATGAAAGTTTTATTTAAGCAGGGAGAGCACAATTATCGTTTACAATTGAGGAGTGCCACTCGTATGGAATATATATATATATATATATATATATCTTGTACGTAAGTACCCTATACCCCTTCTTAAGGCGCCGAACGTAATGTAAGTTATGTACACCGCCTCTGACAAAAAGGGGGCTTTTCCCCCCTCTACGCATGTCGTATCTCCACTGTGAAGGCAGAGATAGACATGCTAATGAGGGGACGTGATTGTAAAAGTTAGAGTAGGAATCTAGACACGTAAGTGTCCAGATTTCCTACCGACAGCGGGGAGTGCACAGGGCATACACTCCCCACTACGATGCTGGCCGTAATGACCTCGGGCGCCCTAGAGACGCTCGTAGGTCAGGATCCAGCCCATATTGCCAATAAAACAGTCATAACTGGTTAATGTGTGGAAGGCACTTTATTTGTTAAAATATACTGTTTAAATATATTTTTTTACTGTTTAATAAGTAAAATATTTGCACAATTCATAATATCCTCTTAAAACACTGAAAACTTTCTCTTTTTCTTCTAATGCTGCTGTTACCCATTCATTAAATACACTATGAGTGTATAGTGTGTAGTGGTAAGTGATACAGGCTTGTTGGATCTGAACAGGAAATACCAGGACAAATTGAGATGGACTTTTTCTTTGTATCCATCTCTTTGTATATATCCTTCTTGTCTTTTCAAGCAAGAAATATGATGCTTCCAATTTCACTGATTACTAGTCTCAGTATCCTTGTTATCAGGACAATCATAGTCCCTCTGCAAATGCTCCTCTAATGTTATTTTTCTAACAATTGTAGGTGCTGACCCAGAGACGATGGAGATGTTTGAAAAGAATATATTGTATTTGTCTGCTATCTGCATTTGGCTTGATGGTTAGTTGGTTAATTTAAGGTAACTGAGAGCCTTTATCCAAAATGAATGGCAAATGTATTCAGATAGTGAGTCTCGCTGAGTACTTTATCAGGACTGTGAGTCATTTACATCTGACTAACCCCATATGGGCAACTGATATCTATATCATGGATAGAAATAATTTGCTATATAAACCTCACTGAGAAAATGAATATAGCACTTTGTTGAAGAAAAAAAAGAGAGCTTGTTTGGACTATGATGGAGGTGAGCGTATTTGTAAGGCTCTAATATTCCCGACCATGTCAGACTAAAAACAGGTCAAATTGAAAACGTCTATTATTCATTCAGCAAAATACATTGTCCAATAAATGGGAAGTTATGCCACTGTATTTACATGAAATGTTTGCAATTTACATTTAACATTTCATATCTAATGCTTTGGGTAATTTAATTCTGTAGAGCCTTCATTTCTACAAGCAGACCATCGGGTAATACAGAGGCACCATTTCTGCATATAAGAAGGTAGTCAGCAGTGTGTGGAAAGAAAGGTGTGATTATTGCATAGTTTCAGATTAAAGGGTTTCATTTATTAAATGTATTGTACGATTGATGATTTTAGCGGACAAAATTTAAACACAGTACAGTCCAAATTTACCTGATTTTCCTGGATGACCAGTCTCTGAAACTGCATGTTGCAGTGTTATTCCTGTCGAGGAACAAATATTAAGTCCCAAAAAAGGCCACTGCACATGTGCTACCTAGTGGTTAAAAACCACCAGGCTTCAGAAACTGACAAAAGTTTCCGAAGATGGTGCACAGCTCACTATGGGACGTCGCTTGAAAGGTGAATATTATTAAATAATAGTTTTATGCTAGTCGCAAAGAGAAGCAAGCATAATGAATGCTATAAAAGATATTAGGATTGATACAGAAATCATAACACAAGCCAACTTATGTGCAGAACAACGATTATTGCATTGGAATTCAGTCAACAGATTGAAATTCTGATGCGGAAGCTACTCTCCGGCAGCGGGGTGGGCCCAATCACAATGCATGCAAGATATGTATAGTAGGTGGGTGTTGGAATGCAAATTGTTCCTTCACTCTATACAGGAGCCTTATGCATCAGAACATTTAAGGTAGGGTTTTGAATGCAGAAGGCCTATACGTGCGAGGAGACTGAATGGGGTGTTGAAGTCTTTAATACATATTTCCACATTCAGTTTCACATTCTCATTTCTACTCTGGGTTCTAACCCCAAGCACCTCTTTTGCACATTTAACTCCCTACTGAGCCCTCCTGTAAAAAAAATCCACAAACTTTTATCTGTGCCCAAGATCTTTAATTTTCCTTTAAGGACAGGAATTGTCCTCCTCCATCTCCTTATCAATTAACATAATGCCCAGCCCCTCTTCTCCACACTCTGGCACCATGTCCACATTCAAACCTACAAATGAAGAGGAAGTATCTGCCCTTTTCTTCTCTTCCTACTCTGATACCTGTCTTCTTGATCCTGTACCTTTACAAGTCAGTCGATGTTTATCTTCTGTGCTTATTCCAAACTTAACTACAATCTGTAATATTTTTCTCTCTACTGGTATCTTCCCATCTTTATTCAAGCATGCAATATTCACACCAATTTTGAAAAAACTAAACTCTGACCCCAATTGTCCCTCAAATTATTGGCCATTTCCCAGCTTCCATGCCCCTGAAAGCTTGTCTACACTAGGCTTACTTACTTCCTTTCCCTCACACAATCTTCTGGATCCACTTCAGTCAGGCTTTCGTTCCCAACACTCTACAGAAACTGCACTGACCAAGGAGGTAAATGATTTAATTTTTGTGCTGCTTTTGACACTGTTGACCGCTCTCTACTCTTACAAATGTTACAATCCCTAGGTATTCAGGAAACTGCTCTTTTATGGTTCACATCACATCCTATTTAACTAATTGCTCTTTCAGTGTTCGCTTTTCTGGAAAATTTTTATTTTCGTAAATTGCAAACAAAAATTATCAAACTTAGCAATCACTCATATTGCACTTCACAGAAGGCATATTGCAAAATACATTTCATAGAAATAGGGACAACTTTTCACAGAAAGATGAAAAATTCAGGCAATATAAATCAATTCATGTATATGAGTAGATTGCTAATCTTTATTCTTCAAACAACTTAACACCACCCACCACCCTGGAGGCAGAAAGGAAATGAGCAAGACTCTAAGCTGTACGTAAACCACATCACTAAAAAAAAAATGTGACTTTTCAAACACAAAAGTCTACGGGGTTAGTTAAAGAAACCTTGGATTTCAGCACCTGCCTAAGGAGGTTTCAGATTATGCCAGAGCCTAGCCCATCTGATAGCATCCATCCTGTCCTTCTCCATCAACCTAATCTTACCCACCTCATGCAAGATGTCACCTACCACCAATTCCACAGGGAGGATTTTCTGCCTGATGGATACCTGACACTGCATTCCATGTGAAATATCTAATAACTACGTTAACTATGAATAACGTGACTAAATCAAAATTCCACCACCTCTTATGTGCCCCATAAACCCACTCAGAGTAACTCAGACTCGAAAGGCTCGGAAGACTCAAGGCACGCAAAACTCTGCGTTAAACTTCTATGTTAAACGGACACTGAAGCAAAAAATGGTCCATCGTCTCCAACTCCCCAGGACATTCCTTACGTGGGCAACCACGATCATTGGCATTCCTATACTTCAAGTTCCCTCTAACATAGAGCTTCCCATGAAAATAGAGCCAGGCGATGTCCCTATACTTCAGAGGTATCCTCTCATCAGTGATAAGAGCAATTGCTTCTGAGCAGACATCGCCCAGGCAATCCCTCAGTGACAGGGGCTCCCAGAAGTGGGACCGCAAAATTCTCCTCTCCATCTCCCTCCTAGAGGTGTTTTTGACCACCCCCACCTCCAGTTGCCATCTCCTTGTCACCTTCAAGCACAAGAGCACATAGGTCGGAAGGTGCCCATGTGGAACTTGGAAGCTCTAAACTGTCCCTCCACTCATCCAGTCCTTGAGAAAGGGGCACACCCACACATGGAACCCCTCTACCATCTAGGAGGAGTCTCCAATAAGAGACTTTTAAGATGCAAGGAAAGAAATGTTGTTAAATAGAAGGTCATAGGGGTCACCATACCCAGGCCTACTTCCCTCCTAGATCTGTAGGTCACAACTCTCTTGATTAGGTTCAGCCTATTCCCCCAGAGTATCTGAAAGAAAACTGCATTAACCTTGGCCCACAAAGTTTCTGGCAAGATATACACATAGCTGAAGTACAAAAATACTGGAAGCAGGTAAGTTGTGATAAGGTCAACCCTTTCCCGAAGAGACAGCTGCCATCTCTTCCAACACTGTACATTCGTGGAAGCTTCCTCCAGTCTTTCTCCCCAATTTAGTAGGGCGCAGTCACCCTGGCCGAATTTGATACCTAAGATCTTTACTACAGAACTGGCCTGAGGGAAAGTGTCCGGGAGGGTGAACTGTTCACCTTCCACCCCCAACCAGAGAGCTTCACTCTTCTCCTGATTGAGCACAAAGCTTCCGAGTACTTACGGATTTCATCCGCCACCAACCCGGATTCTGCCTCATCAGACAAAACCAAGGTGACAAAACCATAGGCCACCACCCTCAAAGGTCTTCCCGGGCCCAGTTGCACCACTCTAAAAGTGCCGCCTTCCACACTTCGGATGAAGGGATCGATTGCAAACACATACAAGAGGGGGCTCAGGGGGCAACCCTGTCTGACACCCGAATTAACCACGAAGGTAGGACCTACCCAACCATTAACAAGAGGGAATCTCTAAGCCGATCTGTATATCACTTCAAGCCAATCAACCACCCGCTCTGGAAAACCATACCGTCTAAGTAAGGCCCAAAGGTACTTATGGTTTACCTGATCAAAAGCTTTTGACTGATCCAGTGCCAGCAAATACTTGCCTAATCTCCCAGCATGGCACCGTTCTATGACCTCCCGGATGTACCACTGCTCTTCCTATCTATATGAGTACCACAAGGACAACTTGTTCCTGATACCTGTTCCTGATCCTGGTCTTGGCTCTGACTCTGACTCCTGTTCCTGATATTGGTCCTGACTCCTGATCCTGGTCTTGGTCTTCAAAGGTGCCTAGTTCCATTCTGTCTTGTATCCTGACCTGTCTGCCTTGCATCCAGCATTACCTGCACTACTGCTCCCACCATTACCTGCACTACTGCTCCCACCATTACCATGCAATCCGGTTCAGCCCGTTCCTGCAATCTGGTCTAGCCCGTTCCTGCAATCCGATCCAGTCTGTTCCTGCAATCCGGTTCCAGCCTGTTCCTGCAATCCGGTTCCAGCCTGTTCCTGCAATCCGGTTCCAGCCTGTTCCTGCAATCCGGTTCCAGCCTGTTCCTGCAATCCGGTTCCAAGCCTGTTTCTGCAATCGGGTTCTGGTGCAGCTGCCCTGCAATCCAGCTCCAGCCCAGCTGCCCTGCAATTTAGCTCCAGCCCAGCTGCCCTGCAATTTAGCTCCAGCCCAGCTGCCCTGAAATCTAGGTCCAGCCCAGCTGCCCTGCAATCCAACTCTAGTCCAGTTGACCTGCAATCCGGCTCCAGTTTTTGCAAGCCTTCTCCAGGACAGCTCTACACCAGTGGGCCTGGTCCTGCCAAAACTCTTTAAACTCTGTGCCTTGCCTGTTCCAGTCCGGTGTAGTCCGGTCCTGCCAAGACTCTTTGAACTCTGTATTGTCTTGCCTGTTCCAGTCCAGCGTAGTCCGGTCCTGCCAAGACTCATTGGACTTGTATTTCTTTGCTTGGCACAGTCCAGCCCTGTCAAGTCTTCAGTGTGATATCTATTGTGATTGTCCTTGTGCTATAACACCTGTTCCCTGAGTGCTTGTACCTACATGTGCCAACCATTCATTAAACCAGCAAGCTTCCTTTTCAAACCTGCTCGTATGTTACTACCCTTGGAACCCGTGACAAGTCCCAAAAATCCTGTAGCCATGACAGTTTGTTCTGGCCCCATAGATCCAACCGTGGAAAACCCACAAGGGACAATGCCTACTCTGGCAAACAGACTTGAGCATCAGGAAGCTACCATCGGGCAGGTGGTATCCTGCCTTCATCAACTGGCTAATCAAGTAGGTGCTTTTCAGCACCCTGTGCTGCATCAAAACCAATCCCCGCCTGCGGATTTTTCTTCTGTTCCAAGTAATCCGAGGATTCCTCTGTCTACTCTGGCCAAATGCGATGGAGACCAGCATGTTATCAAGTCAGTTTTTTCTGGAACAAGCATGCAGTATTTCCAGTTAATTTTGATATTCAACTTCTTCATGTATTATACTCAGAAGTTCTTTTGCTCCGTTCCCAGTTAGCCCAAGTTTTTTTTTTTACCAAGTCTACTTCAGAAGCTGTATTGTCCAGAGGAAAACACGTCCGCTTCTGCCAGCGTCTCAGTGCAATCCTGTCCCTCCATGTGGGTTCCTAGCACTCCTGATCTGGCACCGTCCTCCCGGGCAGATTCCTGTCTAGCCTCTAACAAGATCTCTAGTCTCAATCTGAGGATTCTCCAAGAGCCTTTGAAGCCCAGAATCTTCCAGTCAACGGCCACCGGTTCCAGAGCCAGAGGTGGTCACCATCCATCACTCACACTGGAGGAGCGCCAGTTTAGGGTAGATAACAGACTTTGCCTCTACTGTGCAAGCTCAGGGCATTTCTTGCTTTCATGTCCAGTATACCCCAGGCGGGGTCCCAAGTCAAGTAGCCCCAGGCGGGGTCCCAGGCCGTGTAACTCCAGATGGGGTGTCTAGCCATGCAACCCCAGGAGGGGTGTCTAGCCATGTAACCCCAGGTGGAGTGTCTAGCCATGTAACCCCAGGCGGGGTGTCTAGCCATGTAACCCCTGGCGGGGCTTCAAGTGCCACAACCACTGGCAAGGCTTCAAGTACCACAATCCCTGATGGGGCTTCAAGTGCCACAACCCCTGGCAAGGCTTTAAGTGCCACAACCCCTGGCGTGGCTTCAAGTGCCACAACCCCTGGTGGGGCTTCTAGTGCCACAACCCCTGGCAGGGCTCCTAGTGCCACAACCCCAAGAGGGGCTCTATGTCTCAACTTTCCAGAAGAAGCTTTCAGCCCGTCTCTCCTAGAAAGGGCTTCCAGCGTCTTGCCCACTGAAAGGACTTTCAGCCTCTCATCTCCTGAAATCCTTTCCACTGCCTTACTTTCCGAGGTTCCTCACAGCGCTGCCCAGACCAAGATGCCTCACAGCGCCGTCCAGCCCAAGATGCCTCACAGAGCCACCCAGCCCGAGATGCCTCACAGAGCCGCCCAGCCCGAGATGCCTCACAGAGCCGTCCAGCCCGAGATACCTCACAGAGCCGCTCAGCCCAAGATGCCTCACAGAGCCGCCCAGCCCTAGATGCCTCACAGAGCTGCCCGACCAGCCGCCAACCTCAGTGCCTATGTGGGACTCAGGTCCGAGCCATGTCGTCTCTGTAGGGGATTTCGGTCCGAGCCATGCTGTCCCTGTGCGGGACTTTCGTCCGAGCCATGCCGTCCCTGAGGGGGACTCCAGTCCGAGCCCAGTACGCTGTTTGCCATGATTGAGTCTATTAAATTTATGATGTTTAATCCACTGGTTGTCCCTCAACATCCAAGTTCCCCAAGTCCTCGTCTACAAAGTCTAAGTCTGCCAAGTGTTTCCAAGCATCCTTCCAAGGCACAGCTTGGGTGTCCAGAGGCCACTCGTAAAGGAGGGGGTGATGTCACGCTCAGTGGCAGACGCTGCTGCACTTACCATGTCAGGAGTCATCTGTCAGCAGCTTTCCCAGGCCTGCTCTCCAGCTCTTCATAGGTGCCACTCCCAATAGTGGCAGCCTCCTGAACAGTCTCCATTGCAGCATGTATGCTTCTCAGTGTCTGGAATAGGCATCTGCACCAACATCCTCTGGTGCATGGGCGTCGCCATCTTGCCTCCTGTCAGGTGATTCCCAGCAGCCACTCAGATACTCCTCTGCAGCACACATGATCCCTGCAGCCAATCCATGCACTGGGCGGGCTTTTTAAACCCTTTGCATTGATCTCTCAGTGCCAGAACAATTTGTTCATTCTAGGGGCCTCATTTACTAAACGCGATTTTGCTAAAATCATGTGATTTTTAGCTTAAAAATCGCCAAAGGCGATTCACTAAGCTAAAAATCACGTGATTTTTTTAATTTTTTAATCGCGGGACTGAAAATCGCGGTCCCGACTTCTTTCTATTACAAACATACAATGTTTGTAATTCACTAAATGCGATTTCACCGAATCGCGGTGAAATCGCATTGAAATCTAAAAAAACATAAATTCGCCTCTATAGAGGGGCGAATTTATGTTTTTTGGGCCGATCGCGACCATTAAAACATATGTCTGTATAACAGACATGTATTTTTTTGTTGAAAAATCCTAAGTTCTGCATGTCTGCAATGTGTAGGCATGCTATAGTCATTGAATTACAAGGATCAGCAAAGGTGATCCTTGTAATTCTTTGTTTACAGCATGGCTACACTTGTAGCCATGCAGAACTGCGTGTACAGTGTGTGTAAAATGGAAAAAAAAAATTCTACAAAGACATTAACCCTTTCAATAATTTAATAAAGTGTTACATATGTAAAAAAAATAGTAAACCTAACTAACATTACCCCCTATGTGTATGCACTTACCTTAGGAGGTCATCTCTCCTAATCTAAGTGTATTACATAAACTGTTACATGTGTATAAAAAAAAGAAAACTTTTTTAAAACTCACCATTAGATGTCCGCATCTTGGGAGCCTTCAAATGTTCTTAAAATGAAGAATTCTTCTCTTTTCTTGCATCTGTAAATTTCTTCCGTGCAGGAGATGAAGAAGAAACCTTGTCACCTTGATCGCGACGTCTGCAATATAACCTCCCACCAGTAGGGGGTGCAGATTAAATTCTGAAGCTGACGAAATTAACAGTACTGCTCTACTGTAAATTTCGTCATCTTCAGAATTTAATGCAAATCAAAACAAAAAATCGCCCTTAGTGAATAAGGCCCTAGGTGCCTGGCTATTCTGAACCTTGCTCCTAAACCTTGATCCCGATACCTGTTCCTGATCCTAGTCTTGGTTCTGACTCCTGTTCTTGATATTGATCCTGACTCCTGGTCTTGGTCTTCTAAGGTGCCTAATTCCAATCTGTCTTGCATCCAGCATTACCTACACTACTGCTCCCATCATTACCTGCACTACTGCTCCCAGCATTACCTGCACCACTGCTCCTAGCATTACCTGCACCACTGCTCCCAACATTGCCTACACCACTGCTCCCAGCATTACCCTGCAATCCGGTTCCAGCCTGTTCCTGCAATCCGGTTCCAGCCTGTTCCTGCAATCCGGTTCCAGCCTGTTAATGCAATCCGGTTCCAGCTTGACCCTGCAATCTGGTTCCAGCTTGACCCTGCTATCTGCAATCTCGTTACGGTACAGCTGCCCTGAAATCCAGCTCCAGCCCAGCTGCCCTGCAATCTAGCTCCAACCCAGCTGCCTTGCAATCTAGCTCCAGCCCAGCTGACCTGCAATCTAGCTCCTGCCCAGTTGCCCTGCAATCTAGCTCCTTCCCAGTTGCCCTGCAATCTAGCTCCTTCCCAGTTGCCCTGCAATCTATCTCCAGCCCAGCTGCCCTGCAATCTATCTCCAGCCCAGCTGCCCTGCAATCTACCTCCACCCAGCTGCCCTGCAATCTTGCTCCAGCCCAGCTGCAATGCAATCTAGCTCCAGCCCAGCTGCCCTGCAATCCAACTCTAGTCCAGCTGACTTGAAATCTGGCTCCAGTTTTTGCAAGCCTTCTCCAGGACAGCTCTACACCAGTGGGCCTGGTCCTGCCAAGACTCTTTGAACTCTGTATTGCCTTGCCTGTTCCAGTCTGGCGTAGTCCGGTCCTGCCAAAACTCTTTGAACTCTGTATTGCCTTGTCTGTTGCAGTCCGGCCCTGTCAAGGCTATTACACCTGTTTCCTGAGTGCTTGTATCTACATGTGCCAACCATCTATTAAACTAGCAAGCTTCCTTTTCAAACCTGCTCATCTGTTACTACCCTTGGAACCTGTGACAGGTCCCAAAAACCCTGTAACCGTGACAGTGTCCATTGCTCTTCTCTATTTATACATCTTCCCTTGGACAGATAATAAAGTCTTTTGGATTTTAATATCATCTCTATGCAGATGATACACAAATCTATCTATCTACCCCTGATCTTTCACCATCTGTGTTGGCCCGTGTTACAGAATGTTTCTCTCCCATTTCATCTTGGATATCCTCCCGCCAACTCAAACTCTTGCCACAATTTTGTTAAACTCAATAGCATCATGTTAAATATAGACATATTTTTCCTAGCTAGTTCTCAGATCCTATACATTGCTGAAATGTTGAGAATCTCTTCTATTACTAGAAAGCAAAACAACTGTGCCCTACAGATGTATAACAATAAGAGAGAGTATATCTCCATTATTGTATTGTACATCCCCATTATTGGATCTAAGAATACAGGGATTATTTAATGAGTGCGGTTCTGGAAAACAAATGTAGTATTCCTACATTTTCCAGCAGTCTGCTAATTGCTGTGTTTACTAGCAGTCATTTTGGGCCGGATCCAGAATTATTAATGGCAGTATATTTCCATACATCATGTTTGGAAGTCACCTGTCTATATGTACTGTGCAAGTGCAGTAAAAGGAATTCATACAGCATCCGTCCAATGCAGAATTCTGTGCAGACTCTACAGTCCGCATGGAAGCCGGCCAGCTCACTTATGCGTACGAGATATGCATGGTGGGCGGGCATAGGTATTTGTACAGTAAGGGATTGGCTAAAGTCTTATCCTTAGTCCTCATAACTTCCTTCTGCATGGAGGAGATCAGGGGTAATGTACTAATCTCCTCTGTGTGGAATATAGGACACCAATGTTCATATGTTTGTAGCCGCAGGGCTGTGATTGTGCGGACTTTGGACTTACATCTGGATGCGGACCTTTGTTATTATCTCATCTTAAAATTGCTGTAAACTAGTGATTTCAAAGTACATCAGCCTAAAGTATCTTCCTTTAGTTTGATGGGGTTCTAATGTCAACCCTAGACCAAAAATAAAATGGACAAATGAAAGAGACAACATTCAGAAATAAAGTATTTAAAATCAGTAAACAACAACCCGTAATGATCCTCGTCTACCATTTTGGTCTTCTCTACCCTGCTCACATCATCAGAGAACATAATTTCGCTATTTCTGTGTGCCCTGAGGACACAATTACGCCCTCCAATAGCAAACACCAAAACACACTGTTGATTTCAAGCCATTCATCATTGGCACTATACTGCAGCAATTTGATCATCCTAACAATCACTTATTAAAAATGGTGGGTTTAAATACAGCCTATTGAGCAAACCCCTTCCAGTTATCTATACCCCTAGATCTAAGTGGTTACAGCTAAAGAAAACTCACACTGAGATAATTTTCTTCCAGCTATTAATATAGAAAAATGATTGATAACTGCAACAAGGAGGTAATAAATGTTTAGTAATCTTTGTTATAATAATATCGGGAAAAACTGATAAGATATTTCCCATATTGATTTGATAAGTGAGAATAATAGAAGGGTTTTCAAAAGAACCTTTATTCTTATCTTCTTCTTGAAATGCAGTTACTATATTTAAACTTTGCAAATGAAATTTTATTTCTTGGATATCACACTAATCAATTGTATTGTAACAATGTTTATTGTTAAACATGCTGAATGTCATTATTAATGTCACAATTTAGCTAGTGTTTAATTTCAGTTGCATTTTAAAACTTACCTTGTTTTATTTGTTTAATAGAATTGTTATTATTGCGTTCTATTTTGCATTTATAGCTATTTGAACTGTGTCTCTTCTGAATAGAAGGTGCTATGCTCATTTATTTTAGTGTATTTCTAAATGTAATGGGCTTTTTTTGGCACATTGGCACATTCATTTATTTATTTATTATTTATTTATTTATTTATAAATTAATTTAATGAATTCTCTTAAAAGTGTTATTTCCATTAGGACCAGTGTGTTTGTGAAAGTTGTTTGGAATAGGCATTTGTAACCAATTTAAATGTACTATTTCAGAAGTTTACATATTTGAACAGATTTTTGTCTAATATGTATAATATATCTATTGTATTGTATTGTATTATTTCAGTGTGTGAGTACGGTATGGATTTAGATCTCTTTCGTCTTACACATAATTTTAACACAGAGCAGTAGCCATGAAAACAGTGTATCATTAATGTCTATTTGATGACATGACTACATAGATTACTCCTTCATCCCACAGTAATTATCATAGTGCATTCAGCAGTTACATGCTTTGGACTGTACTAATTAAATACTACCTAACATTTTCTACATAATAATGTTAAGTATCTAAAGTTGATCCCAATACATTTATTTTCTCAGTAGCTGCAGCTCGCTCACATCATATGAGTCATCATAATGAAAAGAGTAATTAAGGATTGTTTTCATATTTATCTCATATATTTCTCTTACTTATCTTACTGTTGAGCCACATACCATGCTGGTACCAAAGTTATGCAATACATTTCTGGGCAGCTGCACATACAAAATAAAACTAATGAATGAATTCTTGATTCTACCATTTTCTAAACATAGTACATTTAGGATGAATAAAAAAGAAATGTGGCATAAGTATCCTATTATTTTAGTATCTTATGAACTAGATAACTAATATCATAATTTGTGAGCCGTTCTAGATCTGAACAGGACACAAAATACTGAAAAGAAGATATGGAAGCTGACTAAGAGTACCTAGCTCTGACAAATTGTTCATGACCCAGAGGGTCCAACTGCCTCTGAAAGGGTAATGAAGTACTGTAGATATGAGTTTGGAGGACCTGATTCACGGTTAAGAAGTTTCTGCTATTTCGGTGCCTATTTTTAAGAATGTTTAAACTGCACATGCATAGTACCTATATTTACGCAATCTACATAGGTTTTAAGAACGTTGATCCCTATAATTAAGAACCCAATCGTTCTTATCTCCCATCTTAACCGTGAATCTGGCCTGGAATGAGCAAGAAACACTGAAAAAGATGCAGTGTATAAATAATATTAATGGTACCCAAACAATATTAATTAAAAATATTGGCTAAGGTAACATACTTGTATAAAAGATCAACACTAATAATTATCCTTAAATTTTTAGCTTCATATAAAAACATAGTCCAACTTTGAGATGATAGGAAAATATAAAAAGATTTAATGTATATAATGTAACAAAAAAAAACACACAGTACAAATCAATAAATCCAAGGGCCAGATTTACTAATCTGTGGGAAATGAAAAGTGGAGATGGTGCCCATAGAAACCAATCAAATTCTAGCTCTTACTTTCTGATTGTTAGCTAGAATTTGCTTGGTTGCTGTGGGCAACATCTTCACTTTTTCTTTCCCACAGCTTAGTAAATCAGGCACCAAAAGTGCATACCAGTTTGCAGTATGCACTGGGCCTCCATTCCAGTCATCAGCAATTACCATCTCCTTAGACGTATCTCCATCAGCTACCCAGGCTTTCCACGACTTTTAAGTCCTTATTACTTTTAAATCAGTTTAGAATTTTTAATTCACTTTATTTGTACTGTGTTTTGTGTTACTATATACATTAAATCTGGTTTATATTTTCCTGTTAGTGTTGATCTTTTATGCTGCTTTAACCAATATTTTAAATGAAGATTATTTATTCATTTATTCACTATATCTTAGAGCAGCACTTCTTGCTCACTTCAAAACCTATATCTACTTCAGTATACAACATATCACTTGATAAAAAAAATAAACTTAGAATATTACAAAAAATACTACTCCATTATAAGTTCAAGGAAGCATCATTCAGAAATAAACCTACAGGTGAGTTGACTTATAATGAAACACATTTACTGAGCATTTTACACTGTTAGCGTAACACAGCTCCTTGTAGTCGTCTGCCTTGTATCTCATGGTTTACATCAAATATGGATGTGTACACTCTGTAGAACTCATTCTGAGTTCTCTAATGCAGAATGCCAGGAATCAAAAAGAAGAATCTGCATCCCAGAAAAAGGGATATACTAAAAGGAATATCCCTTTGTTTTTCTCCAGAAAATAATGTAAAATTAGAGAAAGCACAGCACTAAAAAAGTTAAAAGAAAAAATAAATTAAATATGCTTTCCTTTAAAATATCTCAAATTTCCTGAAATATCTAATATCAGAATGAAGCACTTTTATACATGGATTGAATTTATACTCAACTTATCACTAATTACTAAAATGACCTTGTGATTGCGTCATGCTGGGGTTTTACGTATTCAAATTTAAGTTTTGTTTTTTGTGCCTATTCATTGATATTAACATTACTGCATCAATAAGTTCATCTGGAGAATTTTTTTTCTAGATTTTAATACATAATATTAAACTGGCAGGTTGAAGTTTTTATATCTATTACCAAGGCCCACAATGTTCCATTTACTGACTAATAAAACTAATCACGATCTTGGTGAGCATTTTCATTGAAATATCATTAGCAGGAATAAGCTCCACCTAACCATCATTTTCTTTATTGCTAATTTCTAAAGTTCTCATTTAAGGATTCATTTGAACACACAGATGGAAATATTCACAGCCACTTTTTCTGTTAACTACGTCATTACTTCAGTTGACATCCAATACCTGAAACCCAAATGAACAACTAGATAATTACTCAAACCTTTAGCACTGTCGATATCACTTTGGTAAAGGGCAAAGGTGTTCAAAAACATGTTGGCAGCTCCTGTTATCCATTTCTACTCACCTGCAATCATCTTCATTGTATCCAAGTGCCTGTAATCCAGCCACCATCCCGAGTTTCTTGTGGCTCCATATCATACATACCAATGCAGTTTAAATTTCTACTTTAGTATTAGGATTTTTAAAAATCTATTATTAGTGATTTTCTTTTTAGTTTAATTTTATTTGTTTTATCAATACATTTGAATGCTATTCCTATATTAAGAAGCTAATTTCTTTATTGGTGCATTGGGGCAGGTAGATTGTGCATTACTGGTTGGCCAGAGTGGGTCCTAAGTATGTAAAAGCATTTTTTGCTCAGTACAAGTGTTATTTAAATTTTAAGGTGTGCCGATTTTGCATGAGGAGACTGAAGACCCGGTTACCTGTCTCGCTTATTTGGGTATCAAAATTGAAACCCAGGCAGACGAGTGCTGTTTACCAGTGTCAAAGATGGCAGCACTTCAGGATAAGGTGGCACCGGCAAGATCTTCTGCTAGTGTTACCCTGTGACTGACTCAATCTTTGTTGGGTTACCTTAAATGTGTGTAGGATTATCCCCATAAGTAAGATTTTCATCAGACAGTTGCAATTGGCAGCAGCAGGAGTCCAGAGCCCACATGGGAAGGTCTGTCGGTCGCCAGGTGCTCAGGCAGATTTAGCAGTGTGGGATACCTTTATACAGGACTTTAATAGAGTCTGTTTGTGGTAGGCACTGACAGTCTCTAGTCAGGGACTTCAGTTGAGGACTGGTGCACTGAGTTTTATCATGTATTTTGCTGGATGATGGTGTGCGGAACTTTGGCCAATAGAATGGAACAGGGCAGAATGGACAAAGAACCTACTCCTATTGGAGCTCTTTCCAATAGTGGTAGCAGTAGAACTATGGGTGAAGAGTTTTAGGGATTCTGGGACTGCATCTTTTATTGTGATAACAAAGGGGAGGTGGATTCCATGAAAGGTACGCGGTTGCCATCGTCGCATGCTATTAACTTGCTACGCCATTTAGTGTTGCACTACATGCAGTTTAATGTCACTTTTAGGGTACAGCATGTCCATGGTGCTGACAATATGTTAACCCTGTCCTATTTTGATTGGCCAACGTTTCACTAGTTAGTGCCCAAAACACAGCAGCGTGGTACACCTTGTCCTCCTTTGTTATGGCAGGTAGCCCGACCAGTGTAATCAATATAGCCATGCATTCACTGGCCCCAGGTACATTGCACATGTATCAGACTGCTTGGAGACTGTGGACTACATTTAGGGCAAGTAGGCAACGAGTTGCAACTGAGGAACATATGCTGTTAGATTGGAAATAAAGCTATTTAGAAGGATGGACCAAGGCTTGAATGGGCTCTACTATTGAAGGGTTGTCATACTTTCAAAAACTGGGGATCTACAGGTTGTCCCAAAATGCTTTTTAGTCACCAAAGTATTAAAAGGTTGGGCAAATGGAAACCCAGGTGGACTGGCTTTTTCGCACTGCATTAGCCATGGCGTTTGCTGGTCATTTTGGGTGAATAAGTTAGTCAACCACTCGAGGTCGGCAGTTGTCATGAGCCTTTTGCTCAAAAATGTTTGTATTGCAGACAAATGTCCAATGCAAGATTCACATGGAAAAGACCAACCATCTGAGAAAAGGGAAATGGATATCCCTGTCCCTAGCTGGTAAGTCTATGCTGTGCCCCGTGAAGTTATGTAAAGAATGGGGGGTATGAGGCCTTTGTGGGGTGGTGTCATGTTTAGTGCATTATGATGGAACCCATACAATAATTTTTCAGTTAAATGCTGTATTTCACAGGTGCAGCCACATGTTGGGGCTTCGTAAGGATTTTTGTACCCATTCTTTCCAGATTGGGATGGGCATGGAGGCTCTGGGGGCATCCATTTTCCATTATTAAAGAACTAATGCTTAAAAGACATATATCAGGTTACCTGCAGCAGCTGTTTTGGAGGCGTTGAGGGGTGCCTCCTGAGGTAAGTTAGCTCCCAATTTAAAAACATTTATATATGACCCAACATTGGGACTCTCATTGTTAGAGTTAGGACCACCATAAGCAGCAAGGCCTTGACGGTGGCTGGTAGCTGATCATATATTTGCAAATATGTGTAATGGACATTTCTGCATTTTACAGATAGACGGTATAGTCTGTTACTGGTTAATGGCAGTGCTACTGATGCATTACCTTTCCTTTGTTACTGTTGCTTGCAGATTAACCCCTGCCTGTCATGCAAATGTTTGCATTTACCTATAAATTGATCTGAGCAACTTCCATTTTGTGTGTATACCTTGTGAATAATGATACTGCTAGGCAGTTGTGTTGGCAGTTGAACAGACTTAGGGACTTAGGTTTGCCATTTTTGGGGGCAAAAGAGAATTTTTACCTGCAGGTTTTTCTCCATTAAATGAGTCACCTAGATGGAGTATAAGTCTAGTAGGCTGTGAGTTTTTGCATGTAAGGTTTTCACTCTTGCCTCTGGTCATCTGTTGTCATTTTTTCGGCCTCAGTCTTTTATCCTTATCTTCTATTCTGTTTTTTAATCTTGGTTCTTTATTTTCTGTTATAGCTCCTTGAAATGGACCTTTGCAGGTATGGGTGCTAGGTCATATTATATTTTGGGCAGATAGGAACATTTAGTTATAAACATTTATCAGACGAAGGTTCGATGTGTGTACAATGGATAGATAAAAGAGGGATGCTGTGGACTGAATTATTGCCATGGTAGAAACGTGTAGCAGTGTGATTGGAACCTCCAACGTCTTGGTAGTGCTTTTAGGAGGTAAGGATCTTGGAGTGTTATCAGGCATTGGTCTTATTATCAGGATTAAAGAGGATTTAGTGGTCATGTATGGTGAATGGCTAACTGTGCTTGCGTGCGGTCTGATATGGTAGAGCCAAGAGTGTGGAAAGGTTCTAATTCAGGTGTGGTGTGTGATGAGATGAGAAGGAAGGTTAATAGGGTGGCCACAAAATTGATGGAGAAGATTGGCAGCATGGTATTACGGCATAAGCACGTGAAATGTGATCTGTTGCATTTATACCGGAAAGATAGGGTGGATCTGTCACATGTAGGCAGTCGGCAGCCAGTTTTAAGGAAGACTTGCCTGAGTTGATAGGGCTGTGCACCAGATGGTAGTGGAGTTGGTATGGTTTTGGTGATAAAGTTGCTTTCTTTGCTAACAGTTTGGTTAATAACAAATAAAATAAATAAAAATGTAAGTATTCAATGATTAATAAATGTATTACTATTAATTACACATACAAGATTACAGAGGTATAGTGAGTATGGTATTATAAAGAACTCAGGACTATTAGATTTTTATATTATAAATGGGGGGAATATGTATATGCCATTTTTATACTGAATAAAACTGATCTGGGTCATAAATAATGGGAGAATTACACAGTTTCCACCTGTTAATAATGACCCACATTAGTTTTATCCAGTTATAAAAATATTGCATATTACAGAAACATGTCAGTAATAGTGATACTTTAGTAGTTACATACAGTGTAAATATACACTAACAGTATTTTAACAATATTAAAGATCAAAATCTGTATCAAGTGAATAAGCAGGCGCCAGCGATCTCTATCAGTTGCTTTGATAACAGACGTGATCATGTGTCCAGATAGAAAAGACAGCCTGCACCCCCCTTCATTAGGCCCATACACTACTGTTAGACATGGCTGTCCTGCTGACAGGCAACTCTTCCCCAGTATGTGCATAGCAGACAGTTGTTCTAGTATTGAAACAGACCAAGTGAATGCAGTATCTGTTTTTGTGTGTTGAACTCCCTAGGTTCATTGCCCCCTTCCTGTTGGCAATGGAATGGCAACAAGGCCAGGCATTGGCTCTATCCCTATTCCAAATTTATTCAAAAATCCACCACACTAGGGATAAAGCAGCTGTCTATCCATTTCTCCTGAATTCATTTATATATTTTTTTCCTGTTGACATATAAAATCAGTGGCAGTGAAACAGTTTTCCTGACTTTTTCAGTTTTTTAAGAAAAACGTACCTGTGTACAATAATGCCCCTTATTCTAAAAGATCAAAAATATTGCACATTACTAAAAGATATCATATAATATAATATACCTTAATGCATGAAATGTGTCCATACTTTGCAGTATTTTAAATGTGGTGTCATTTAGACCCTGGTGAATAGTTTCAGTGGTATATATGGGCATTTTTTGCATAATCCTGGCTACCTGTGCGTCATATAACTCCTTTATAGCTTTTTATTTGCTGTTAATTTTAAAAGATATTTAATAAATGCATGTACCAAAGGTCAAAGAACTTCATTTACTAAATATATTTTATCATATTTAGCAGTCAACGACTGAAAAATTATGAAGAGAGACATAGTTTAAAAATACTACACCTTTTCTTAACACTATACTTCTGTGTTCCCACCATAGAATATGGCTGTAGCATACACTGTATGCATCATGAATATCCAGTTGATAAATGTGGATGTGTTTTATACAGCAAGTCAGAAAATCCATTAATATATTTATAGAATATGTGAGTTGTGTTGAGGGGTTACAGATATAACATGTGTTTCACACTTCTGCAAAAATGCTGCAATAAATTTAGTATATAGAGTCTAATGAAGAGAAGGGGAAGCCGGGCTGCAATGGGCCTCGTTTAAACAACAGATGCACAGGGTGAAGAACGGGCACTGTTTATTTACAGTGTGAGCTTCTAGGAAGAAAATAGCTGTGTGGCTGTACCAACTCTGTCACATAAATATTTTATATCTTCCATACCTCTAGGGGCTGGTATTGGATGATATTGAGTCTGAGCCAGTAAATAATTTATGCTAAGTAGCAATTTAGTTGTTTGGCTTGGGGTAAAGAAGTGTAAGAAATTCATAAATAAAGTTGCCAATTTTGTGTTCCAAAGATAATTTATGTTTCTCTATAATTATCTAACATTAAGGTAAACAAAAACAAAAATACAGTCCTAAGGTGGAAACACATGAGCATATATTCATTATGTGTTTGCAAATATTTTGTAAAGCATGCATCTTCTTCTGAATGCTATTATAACTTCTGGTTATTTATATTGTTTTAACTCTAATTAGTTTTTTTTTTAAATATTGAATTGTTTTAAGGCAATTACCTATCTGTCTTTTTAACTTATTTTTGTCAGGAATTTTTTTCATGGGAACTGTGTGTGTCTACAAATCTAGTAACCTAAAAAGAGAATAATTACAATGTATTAAAATAATTTTTGGTTTGTCTATTGCATTGTATAAAAACACAACTGACCAATAAGGCTTGTTGTTGCTATTTATTTTGCATGTTAATCTGCTTTAGTGATATCGGGGACTTATCTGCATAAAATCATAGGTGGTGTAACGATAGGGAAAATAATAACTCTGTACTACTCAATTAGGAGCAATGGGCTGGATCCAGACCTTGTTAAGTGCATGAACTTAGTTACACCTGGGCTAAACCATCTTGATTTCAGGGGAGTCATATTTCATCTTCTGCAAACAGTGTTAGTGTTGAGAGGTGATGTTTCCTATCCCAAGTCTAAATAACAGTGTGATAGTAAAGCTGGTCAGTATCTGTGTGCAGTAAGCAATTTCAAGATATATCCCTGCATGCAAAGTATACAATTAACTTGGCTCCCCCTGAAATCAACATGGTTTAGCCCTTGAGTAACTAAGTTCATGCACTTAACAAGGTCTGGATCCAGTCCAATAACTATATATGACAATGGCTAAATTGGCCACATATTAAAAAAACAAGACTTTGGTCCGTATTTACAAATGCGTGTGTATAAAGGACACAAATATACACATGTCCTATGACACTCCCCTCACATGGACGATTTTTTGGTGACTTACGCGTCCATAGGCAATCTTAACTGTTTGTGTGTAGTTACGTGCGTATTTTTCTATCGTACATGCGTACATGACTATTAATTATTTAAATGCCTCCCCCCACCCACTTTCACAAAATTACGCACGTCCGGAATTCAACCACGCCCCTCCATACTTATGTCACTAAGTCCAATTTAGAAATCCAGGCGTAATGGACTTCTGTGCCTAAATCCAACGTAGATTGCGTAAAAAAAAGTTACTACGCATGCGCAGTTCAACCGTACCTATAAACACGCACAGTACGCAAAGTAGCAAACTCAGTTCTGTGAATCCGGGCCTTTATCCCTAACCTGGGAAGGAAGAAGGAACAAGGAAACTCTACCTCACTGTTTCCAGCACGCTGACGGTTGTTAAATGGCAAAGATTTCACTAAAGCAGAGGATGCTAAAGCCTGTTTGTAGGAAGCTACTGGTATGATGACTCCTGGGGATCCTGAAGAAGTATTTGTTTTCCAGCCATAATATGACACACCTGGATTTATATGCAATTTTTTCCTCTAATTCTGGAATATACTACTGTAGTTGATAACTACAATGGCTGGATTTTTGCTTTAAGTCTTACGGTGGACTATCTATAAAACAAAATATTTAAACACTGGTACATCTGCACTCCAAACTATAGCTAGTATTAGTGATGCACTGAGGTTTGTACAGGTTAAGATATTAGAGAAAAAATTATGCACAAATATCCATGTGAATTTCACATTGAAATACAGTTTCAAATGCTCATAAATATGGGGTTTCTGTAGGTAAATAAAGAAAAAAGAGCCAATATAGAAGCCCCAATATACACTTCACTAAAATAATAAATAACTAAAATTCTCTAAATGTATAAAAATCCAGATACAAGATTAATAATTGTTGCAAATTATGAAATAACAAAATAAAGTACTTCTTAAAAGTGGCCAGGATTTCTTAAGTCACAATATGGATAACACAGATATGGTGCTCCACAGAGAAACCTGATATAGGCGTAATATGCACAGCCCAAACTCCTATATCTCGATATAAGGACTATAAAAAGCTGTAAATAAGCCTGCAACAGAAAAAGCCCACAGTTCTCCTATCTATAAGTCCAAATTCTTGGAACAGCAAGATACGCTGAGGAGAATAAGTCCTTGCCTAGCAACAAAAGTAAACAAACTGACTGGCCGGGCAGGCAGAGAGAAACACTGTACCGTATTGATGTGTGCATCTTCTGTGCGCTAGTGAGGCAGGCTGGAGGTCCAATAGAGGCTGTTCCTATAGCCCAGGCACTTTTGTTGTAGAAGTTGCTGTGTGTATGCCGCTGGAATCTGTGAAGTCTTTCCTATGCAGTTTAACTCTAAATACAAAACAGTGGAGAAAATAAAGAAAAAACTGGCACCTTTTAGTCCAAGACCCTCTTTTACAACCGATCATTGCTCCCAATCCATCTTTTATTTATACCTGTGCAAATAATGTAGACCCTTACACAGTGCGTATTACAAAATTAAGAAAAATACAACTGTTTTATCAAAGGGATTTTACAGATGTGGCTCATGCCAGATGTGCTGTATACATAAAACTCAATGCAGTAAAACCACAGAATTTGCATCAACCGTTAACAAAAAAAAATTCACAATAGATAAATTTATTACATGCAATTCAAAAAATGTCATTTATTTATTGGAATGTAAATGTGGTGTGCAATATATAGGTAGAACAGGCCAGCAACTTAAAGCCAGATGGGCAGAGCCCATCAACAACATTAAAAAAGGCTTTTTAAATTACAGTGTACCATCTCATTTCAAAGATAAACATTCCTGTTCTCTGGCGGATATAATAAGAGCCATAGGGATAGATAAAATTACTAATAAATGGAGGGAGACCAATGAACAGCAATCCCTGGCAAGAAATGAAATGAGATGGATTTTTAATATGTCAACCTTACACCCGAAAGGGTTAAACAATGACTTTGAAATGAAATGGTTTTTATGACATATTATTTATATATTTATGTTTTTATTTGTTTTCATGTAATTTGTTGCCTCTATTCAGATGTGTCGTATTGCACTTTGTGCAAAAATTGTCTGGGAACACCCCCTTCATTTGAATCTGACCAATGAATGTGGATTAGGTCTGATGT
>WWET01002115.1:264031-274651 GCA_011038615.1 Limnodynastes dumerilii
GTCCAGTCCAGAGGTCCAGTCTCGTGGTCCAGTCCGGAGGTCCAGTCCCGAGGTCCAGTCCAGAGGTCCAGTCCAGCGCTTCAGTCCTGAGGTCCAGCCCTGAGGTTCAATCCTAAGGTCCGGTCCTAAGGTCCTGCCCGGAGTTCAAGTCCTGTGTTCCAGTTGATCCTCCTCAGCTGTTGCCAGTTCCGTCTACTCCGGTTCCGCTGACTCCAACTCTGCCATCCACCTCTTTCATCGCTGCTACTACGGCTACCCTCAACTCCACCTCCTACCACACGGATTCCTTAATTTCCCTGGCCCGCCGGTACTCCTGTCTGGACTCGTATCTTGTTTGACAGTGTGTCTCCTGGCGAACTATTGTCTGAACTTGCATTCTTACCTCATCTGGGACTATTAATTATCGTTACTTCTGTATGCACCCATCTATTATTAAACCTGCTCAATTCCATTTTAACCCAACACTGTTGTCTCCATCCCTGAAACCCGGAACCGATCCCAAACAATCATTGAACGTGACAGCTATGTTGCAGGAGACTTATCTAACTGAGCCAGAAATACAAAAATATACTAAATATGATGGGGTATTCAGTTTTAGCTTCTGCCTCTTATAATTCCAAAGCTAGAGGTGTAGTGACCTTGATTGATAAGAACATTCCAGTAGAGGTACATTTTATTATTGCAATTTCAGAGGGGAGATTTGTTATTATTGCAGTTTCCATAGCTAATTCACATTACTGTTATTTCATTTATATTCACCCAAAGTATATAACAAAAGGTTTTTCCACAAAATTTCCTCTAACCTGATTCCTCATAGTGATTCCTTTCTGGTTGGGGATGACTTTAATTTAGTTGCCTTTGAGGTGCTAGATAGACAACAGCAGGTTCAGAGATGGGAATTGGGAATGATATCTTTTGCTAACCAGCTATCCATGTTTAATGTTTGGAGGTTCTGTCACGCTGTTGAGAGAGAGTTTATGAGTCTCTCTGCCGCACATGGGACTCTTTCTCGATTTGATTATATATTCCTATCTAATACACAGATAGATCAAATCTGTATCTCAGACCATGCCATAATGTGGACTAAGATATCTACTAGTATTGATAGGGGAACATTTAGGCAGTGGTGCTTAACCTTCAATTTATCTTATTCCATAAAATTTTGCAACATGCTTAAAGCTAGTTGGGCCTCTTTTCTACGTTCTAACATTTGTACATTCTACATTCTAACATGAAACTCAGGTCAGATCCACTTTTATTTTGGCAAATGGCCAAGGCTGTGACTTAAGGTGATATACTTTATTTTATCACCAAATTAATAAAAGCAGAACACAATTATATATAGAAGCCCAGAATGCTCATTCTACAGCTTGTCTACGCTACGTGAGATCTCTACTCTGAAAAGTCCATTTTGAAAACATTGTAACCCAGTTAGGTAGCCAGTCCGCATACACAGGAAAATATAATTTTTATTACCCTAACACCATAACATAACAATATGTGTTATCTAATCTAGTAATCTAGTAGCGGACTGAAGACGAGCAACAAATATCCAGAGTTTTCATCATGACGATGGTACCAGGGCGTGCATGGGATGTGACATTTTTGATATTCTGTAGGATTCTTATTCTAAGCAGAACTCCCAAGAACAAATTAATATCCCTGAATAGCTAAGATTTTGGAATAATATCTCCCTGCCTTAAATCTCTAGTGAGCATGAGGGTTTTCTATTGGCCCCTATATCTGAAGAAGAGGTAGCTAACACTATTCAAAAAGTAAAACCTTTTAAGGCCCCAGGTCCTGACGAATACAGTAGTGAGTTCTATAAAATCTTCTTAGAAAAGGTCAGTGAACCTTTTCCATTAAATTATGAAATTAAAACAAAAAGCTCTCTGCCATTATATTTCACTCTGCTATTATTAAAGTTCAGGGATCCTGAGATGCAAGGTTCATATAGGCCAATATCATAATTTAATCTGTATTTTAAAATTTTTACAAAAATATTAGCAGAAAGTAATTCATAGAGATTAAATGGGCTTCATATGGGGTCATCAGTCCACTTCTAACATTAGAAAGGTTCTTGGAGATTGGTGGAACCCGGGCCCTAACTTTTTAATATTATTAGATGCAAAAAATGCTTTTGACCTTGTGATGTGATTACCTTTCTGTGTACCTCTTGAGGTTTAGGTTTCTAGGCGCATTCAGTGACCTACTTCAGGCTCTTTACATGCGCCCTACTACGCAGGTTGCTGGTAACGGGTTCATCTCCTCTCCCTATTAAATCAAAATAGGTACATGGCAAGGATGCCCCATATCGCCCCTGTTGTTTGCAATAGCTTTGGAGCCCGTGGTAAAGTACCACATTCCAGGGCATCAAAGTGAGAACACAAGAAATAAAATTATATTTGTTTGCAGATGACATGTTGCATTTTGTTTCAAACCCCTCTATCTATATTCCAGAAACAAAATAATCGCTCAAATTGGCACGTTTGCTGGGCATAAAGTAAACGTTAAAAAAAATCAGAATTTATACCTTTAACTTCTGTAGATTATATTAAAAAAAAAAAAAAAATTCTCAGACTTTTCAAAACACCACCAAATATTTAGGAATTTATATCTCACACCCTCTTTCCTCACTTTAACTTTAACTTCTCAAAAGCCCTTAAATAAATATTGTGATTGCTTGACAGCTGGCGTTACCGACATTTATCGTTACTGGGTAGAATCACTGCTCTGAAAAGCATTGCATTCCCAAAAATTTTCCCATATTTAATTAAAAATACTCCCTATAAAAATGTCTTGCTTTGATGAAATACTTTGTGTGTAAGCTTTTTCCAAATTTGAATGGCAGGGGAAGAAACCCCGAATTTTATTTTATAAGTTGCAGCTGCTTAGGGACCAGGGACAAATATATCTCAGATTAATTCCTTCACAAAGATACACAAACCGGCAGTTAGATGAACTAACTCCTCGGCAGCCCTGCTATTCCAACCACATAAATCTATTCCAAAAGAAATCATGAGTAATATCCTCTTAAAAGATACTTACCTCTCAGAGCTTGCAATTAATGCCAAATATAAACGTAATCTATAAAATTCAACCTATGTCCCTATTTGTGGTATCCCAAATGTCCCTCCTAGTCTAGATCACTGTTTATGCAGGCAGTATAAGGAAAAAGGTATTAGACTTACGAATTACATACTCCATCTGGGGGGGCTTTTCTATCATTTTTAAAATTTGAAAGACAATTTTCCATTTCTCAGTTCTTCTTGTACTTACAGGTACGACAGTTTGTAGTTAGAAAGACAAATTGCCGCACTCTGATATATCAATCCCCACCTAAACACAAGCCTAAATACAATCTACCAATCACCCAAGAGAGGGACTAGGGGGGATCTGTTAATTCCCATATAATCAGAATCAATATATCCAAAAACCAACAGGTTTAATATCTGATTTAATAGATCCCCTGGTGCTACCCTTACCTAATTGTACATAACAGAGAAAGGAGAAATAAGAAAGGGATACTTAGGATGCACTCTCGTCCCTCACAAATGAATGACAGCAGTTTTACCAATTAAAAATGTAATACTTTATTAGTCACATTAAAAATAAATAATCACAGTCAATTAATGGATAGTAACTATTACCATATAGGCTAGTTCAGATAGGTAACAATATATGGAGGGATAGATTGGCAAAATAAGTAAAAAAAATTATTAGAGTATTATTCCTGGCAGTCTAAGCAAGTATTGGAAGGACTCACATTTATACACCTCTCTGTTACAGATGTCAAATAAAGTGTTTATCTCAACAAATATTGGAGGAGCTTTCATCATTATACATCTCAACTATAAATGACAAATGAATTGATTTTTAACATATTTGATAGAAATTGTATTAAAAGAATATTGATAAGAGAGGTTCCCACAAATTAATTCTCCAAAAGTCTTAACTAAATGCAGCTCTGATTTTATTACAAGGTGTATGTCTAAACAAATATTTCCTCCTATTGTTAGGAGTTATTATCAACCTTCATGAATTAATATCACCCTGTTTATACTGATCTCTCGTGTTTGTATAATAATAATGTGACGATCCGTTTGAGAAAGCTTAACTAATCCTCGAGTTACCAATGCAATTATATGGCCAACTCAACTGCTGTTGTATTTGCGGTACAGTTGTAAAATATATATATGCGAACGGTGGTCACTAACTAAACTACAATTTATATGATGATGTAAGCTTTACCTCGGCATCAGATTATTATAAAATTTCTAAGGAAAAGGTATCTAATATACCCATAGTAGACACTGGCAATTAAACCGTTAGAGAAAGAGGCAGACAACAATGTGAGGTGAGTAAAATTATTTTTTACTTTTCTGCATGAAGATAGCAATCGTTTCTTTTTCTTGCTTTTCTGTTCAATCAAAGATACCATTAAACATGTAAATACAATGGCGGAAAAATATTAATAAATTACTTTTCCATGCAACTTTACTTGTAAGTATGTCAATCTAAATATCCTATGTAAATAAAATATATCTTATTTCTTACAAGTCTATTATTGAATTCAATAATAACAACACCTTTCTCTAAGAGATATTATTAAAAAAAACAAATTAATAACAGTTTTTACTATGTGAACATGGTACATTCGTATATCGCAATTACACACTCAAGCATGAAATAACTAACAAAATACTTTTTGTTACAAACAAACTGTTACAATGTTTTACTTCTTGCGTTAGTCACTGCTTGCAGGTCATAGTCCACTATACAGAAACAATGTTTCACTTCTTGCGGTAGTGGCTCTCCTAAGGAAGCTCAAGTCTCTGTTTTTAGCACTTTAACTTTAGTACTAGTCACTTTAAATGCAGCTAGAAGAGGACACTGGGCACTTGTTGCGCTGCGAATATCAGCACAAGTCACTTTGTACGCTGCTAGAAAGACACTATGCACCTTAACACTGCTAATATCGGCATAAGTCACTTTATATATTGCTATAGAGACACTGTACACTTTAGTGCTGCTAGTATCGGCACAAGTCACTTTATATATTGCTATAGAGACACTGTACACATTAGCGCTGCTAATATCATCACCATTCACTTTATACACTGCTCTGAAGGCGCTGTACACTGTAACGTTGCTATTATCGGAACAAGTCACTTCGTAGGCTGCTATGAAGGCACTATATACTTTAGCGCTGCTAATATGAGCACAGGTCACTTTATATACCGCTATGCAGGTACTGTACACTCTAGCGCTGCTTCTCCATCTAGAACGGTCACACCTGAGATCCGGTAAGTCTGCGCTCATCGGGTCTCAGTCTCCGACCCTCCGGTTACAATCCGACTCCCCTCGGTGTGTGTTTCTCCCGTAATCAACACCTTCTGTCTCTCCCTCTTCCTCCTTTGCCTTTCAGCACGCAAGCCCTCTTTCTTTGACTTCACCCTCCGACTGTTCCTTCTTTTAATTCGCAGAGCTGCGAGCCTCCGACACCTCTTTCACATCTAATTAACTCTCTCTCTCTACTACAGCAACCTTTTCTTCTTCACTCACTAGCTCTATAAGCCACCATAACCTTCCTCCTCTCCCCTCAGCTACCAACTGCCACTCCAACTGCCTTAACCGCTTCCTTTTCCTGCCAGAACTTTCCAGGCTCCCTCGCGCTGCCGCATGCATCCTGTATCAGCTGGTGGTTACTTAGCAACCACCAGCATGTCATGAGCCTCCTTGCACCTGTAATGCAGCAGATGCAATAGCCTCCGTACTGGGGTATCACAATAAAGTATTTATAATAACCAGGATCCGCGATCTGGCTGCCTACATAGATTGAATATATATAGAGTAATCAAAATAATAATACACTAAAAGTCAAGTAGAATCGGTTCTTATATAGAGTCAGTGCTGATATTCTTAAGCAAGGACATGGGGCCTGATCCAGACCTAGTTAAGTGCTTGAACTTAGTTACTCCTGGGCTAAACCATGTTGATTTCAGGGGGAGTCAAGTTAATTGTATTCTTTGCATGCAGGGATATATCTTTGAATTGCTTACTGCACACAGATAGTGACCAGCTTTACTATCACACTGTTATTTAGACTTAGGATAGGAAACATCACCTCTCAACTCTAATACTGTTGGCAACAGATGAAATATGACTCCCCTGCAATCAACATGGTTTAGCCCAGGAGTAACTAAGTTCATGCACTTAACTAGGTCTGGAACAGGCCCATGGAGAGTAATGTGTAGTTACTATGAGCCCTCATACAAGAGGGATCTCATACTACCTCCAAGACGAGGGTGTAACTAGTATGCTCCTCTAAGTAGTGATACTGAGATCTCAGATGCCAATCTAATATTATCCTCATCTACTTTCATATAAGGAGATTTATTGTGAATAGAGTGGTAGCCAATACTGCAACAAGGTGCTAGGAACTGAAAATTACAATTAAATCAAACAACCGATTCCCCCCTAACAAAGCTGTTGCGCGTTTTTCTCGAGAATGAACTTTCTCAAAGCATCCTCAAGGCACCCGGCACCTTAGGTACGACACTTTCCACAGATGCATTTAACCACGCGGGCAGAGCCTGCCAAGGCTATTACCTTAATGGATTTGTTACACTTCATTAAGATAAATACGTTTAGTACTAGATTTATCCAAAGAGATATCCTAACTTTTGGGGTGACTTGGATGTGGCAGTTGAAGATAAGCACCTGGAATGTTGATATTCTAGATTTAGATAGCAGTAAGATTTTTAAAAACCTTGTGCGGGTCATGAAAACTTTACACTTTGCCCAGTTACAATAGGTCCACCTTAAAACTATTCACAAGATGTATATAGCTACAAATCAGAGGAAATATAAGATTCCTGATCATACAGGCAAATGATTGAAATGTAAACAGGCTAATGCTACCTTCTAACACAACTTCTGGGGGTGTTGTAAGATAGCAAAGTTTTGGTACAAAGTTGCTCAATTTCTAAATGAAGTATGTGAAATACATATCCAGAAAGATTCATTAGCCATGCTATTTGGGAACTTTGAGAATTGGGATCTGGGGAGAAGAAACATTAATTAATTCCTAAAAAGCTATTTAGAATTGTTGGATTAAACCTGTCCCTCCATTCCTTAACTCTGTGAAATGCACTATGTTAGAGATCCTATATATGACAGAACAGACACTTTACCTGACATAGAAAAAGTGGTAAAAAATGTCACAAGAAATGGGGTATTATTATTATTATTATCATTTATTTACATATTGTGTCATATTCAGTGTCTTTGAATTTTTCTCATGGTATCTTTAAAGACAGTTAATGGGAGTTACACCTGAGAATAGACTTCTTTAGGCAGATGTACCATTGAAATTCCCAAAGTAACTAAGTGGTTTAAGAATCGTGTGAAACATTATAATTTTGCTAAAGGGGATCAGCTTTTCCCTAGTGTACTCTGAATAGCACATTTGAGTTTCACAATGCTAGTTGCCCTATCTTATGTTTTCTTTTTGTTCTTTTAGTTTTTTGTTTATTATATATTTTTTTTATTTAAGTTGGTTATGTTCCTTACTATTTATGATGTTTGGACATATTGGAAAATCTTGTTACATACTGTCCAAGATTGAAAATGGTGCAGGAACTAATCTTTTATTAAATAAATGATATATTCAGTTCTTAACATAAATTTAATTAATGGCATTTAAGGCAAATGTTCATAGTAAATTCCAAAGTTTTGTCCAATTCTCATCTGACAAATCTTCTCGACTCCTTTCCTTGCTGTTAATATCTATTGCTGTGTGTCGTTCTGAGTAACCACAGATCGAAAAGTCTCAGAGTTCATATACAGCATCAACAGCTTATTTATAATAGGGCCTGAAGTCCTGTCTTCTGTCTTCAAAAACTTGTACCAGTATTTTTATTTGCTTATTTGCCCTGTACAGGTCCATGTTGCGGTCTTGTAGGTCCAAACTTAATTCTGATATTTCTTGCAGAGCGTCACACATCAATCCTAGGTTCAATAAAAATTCTGTAGATGTGATTTTTCTTTTCAAGCCATCATAAGTGCATATATCATTTTTATCTCCTGTAGGATCATGCATGGCTTCTTCAAAATGATACACAAGGGATTCAAAATTATTCCACACAGTCAAAACTGTACGCAAACTAGATGACACCCATTGTGTACTTAAAATTCTTCCAATTTTCAGAAGCTCAGCCCCCAGTAATTCTGCACATAAATGCAACTCTTGACTATTATTTGCCGAAGCATGGTATATGACAAAGTTTATCAATAAATGATTTGAATCTATTTATTCCTGAAGTTTCCTTGACAGCATCACCTACTGATAATTTTGTGATAAGCACAAAGCCAAACTATAATATAAGGAAAACATTCTGAGCAATTTTTTCACTCCACTTGGGCACAAAATGAGGCTGGACACATATAAGGGGCACAAATGGCGACTGGACACATATAACAGGCACAAAATAAGACTGGGCACATATAAGGGGCACAAATGGTGGCTGGACACATATAAGGGGATGGAAGTAAAAGGCTGGATGCATACCTTTTTTTGGGGGGTGGGGGAAGACAGAATTTTTTTTCCACTCTGAGCTCTTCTAGGTCTAGAAATGGCACTGGCCATTCGGAGCTTGTTGTATGTTACCCTATTGTTGCTGGCTGCGAAGGGGAACCCCATAACAGTTTAAGCTTCAAGACCCCAAAAATATAGATGTGCCACTTTGTATAAACACAAATAACAAAAATCAGGTCCAGCCCTCCATACCAATATGTGTAAGCACATACTTCAATAGGAGATTTAGTTCACAATATAGCTAAATTGGATTAATTTCACCTGCCCAGTGTAATATGGGTGTAGTACATTTAATATCATGTGTATACCAATATGTGTGAAACAATTGTACTTTTCATATTTGCATCTCTTGACTTTCTTTTAATAAAAAGAAAATCTATAATCAAACTTTACATTATTGCCACACTGCCTTTGTTTCCTACTGAAGAGCTATCTTAATACCAAGGTTGATTTAATTAGTTATGAATTACAATATATATAAAAAGCTGACCTGTCCATCATTTGATGAAATTAATGATTAGCAGAGAACCATACATTCTTTATCTTCATCTGATAATGCTCGACAAGCTTTTTTAAATCACTGCAAATAACTAATTGTGTGAATGAGGCACAAAAGATGGAATGCCTGATGACCTACTAAGGTGGGTACATTATATTAAGAAGAGCTGATACTATATAGAATATAATGACTTTGTTTGGAACAGAGAAAGACATCTGATGGATGTGAATGCAATAAAGGGGTCTTTTATAAAAATGACAGCCAATAAAAAATATATTAGTGCTGTGTTATATAGGAAATACATTTCTGCAATTGTCCATATTTTACTGTGTGTTGTGTTTATTATATGTGGATAAATACTATACTGTTGATAAACTGGACTTCATGTACAGTTGTGCACTTTTTTTTAGCACTGTGCATGCCCACAAAAAATTACATGCACTGCCTTACATTTAAATCGTTGTACAGGGAATTCTGAATATCAGATGGATTACAAGAACAATATTTACAATATTTCTAAACATGTTGACTTTCACCTCTGATGACCCTGGTGCAGGTGGCAGTGTACAGATTTTGGGTTGTCCTTAAAAATATCCTGTTATCACATGCAAATTGCGAGTGCTGTGTACGGGTGTAGGTCGGTGTTAAGAACAACAATTTTTCAAAAGGGCCGTTTCATATCGGCCAGTTGCGAACTTGCTCACAAATCTATTGCTTCTGCCTCGAGGAGTCATCGATCATCCCCAGAACTAACAGTGATCTCTGAATGGTGAGTATTTATCCTACCCTAACCCTTATCCTGATCCTTACACTAACCCTCCCCATCCATTACCCTAACACTAACCCTTTCCTCCCTGCAGCCTGACCCTAAGTCTCCCTTCCCTGTAGCCTAACCCTAAGACTCTCTTCCCCTCAGCCTAACCCTAAAACTTCCCTCGCCGTAGCCTGACCCTAAGACTCCCCACCCCGCAGCCTAAGCCTAAGACTCCCCTCTCCCTAACCTAAACCTCCCTATAGACTCCTACTCACCTGTCAGGTCATTGCGGCGGGTCTGTGGTGGTGTTTTCAGAATTAATGAATGCTGATCGGCAAAAATACCCATTCATAAAAAAAAATCGAATTAGTGCTATTTTCGAAAAAGAGACCACTGAAAATGAGCTTTTGACTGTCTCTATTTTGAAAACATCATTTTCGCAGCGTCGACTGCATCCTGTTCATAGTTGCTAAGTCCGCTTATAACAAGCGGAATTGGGCTTGTTTTTTTCCTGAGTCGCAGCTTTTTTTTGCTGGTCGCAGGTTGCGGTTTTTGGGCTTGTTTTTTTTTGTGTTTTTTTTTTGCAGGGGTCGGCAGAGCAGCGGGGGAGAAGATAAAGGCCAGGTAAAGTATATAAGGTGTGAATGGGAGGGAGGGGGGTAAGGGAGGGGTTAATAGGGTGTAAATAATGTGTGAATGCATACAATAGAATAGTATGGGCTAGAGGGGAGCTTAACATAATAATAGGATAGGAGGAGAGGGATTAAT
>WWET01002115.1:275795-286694 GCA_011038615.1 Limnodynastes dumerilii
TGGATTGGGCTTGTTTTGGGCTTGTTTTTAATGTCTCGGTTGCTTGTTTTATGTTTCAGAGTTGGCAACACTGATCCTGTTGCATACAAGTACTTTTAACAATAAAAACACACACATCGGGTCCATTGTGTAGTGTTGTACAAATTGATGGTAACCAACAGTACCAATCACATTTGTATTTGTAATATTTTCTACATATTACAAAATAACAATTTCTGTCATAAATTCACAAGTTTTTTTTATTTTTAATAATAAAAAGTCATGTTAAATTTGACCTTCTTATTATGTGCATCTGTGTCTCTTATATTGTCGATAAATGATATTGCCTTGGTACATAAACCCTAATGTCCCACACCAATGAATTTGCAACAGGTTGATTCACACAAACTTTTTACGCAAATTTTAATATTTACTTCTCGTCTCTCTTTATACACACAGGGGTAGTTCATGGAATGGGCTAACAGGGCAGCTGCTCAGTGCACCACCTGCTAATAGGCACTGCTTCAGTCATTTTGCAAGTTTGGCATCCAGTACACTGCTTGGCTACCTCACTAAGCTCCATTCACTAATTGACTTATGATAAGCTTAAATAATTGGCGCCATGCCTTAGTTTTCTGTTATATTGCTCTACCTCGGCTGCAATCACCTATTGAAATTTGCTTGTCTGTACTGTACTACTTCTACAACTGCAGTGTCTGTTGTGCCCTTTCTGTACCCAGCCACATATTATTTCGCACTGCAGAGTGAGGTGTAAGTCGTCAGTCACTGCAGCTACCATAACCCAATTTGGAATCCTGCACCTGGAGCCATGACCTGCTAAGAGTCGCAACCAAGTCTGCCCCCCCACAATCAGGGGCTCCAGTGAATACCAGGCTCTCTGTTAAACTCCACATTCAGGAGCACTGTTTCACTAACACTTGCAGTGAATACCGTAGGTACACACTGCAAATTATTTGCCTGTCTGATAACACTGCAGGGGAGCTGGGAGGAGCCGCATATTGTCTGCAGCCTGAAGAAACAAGGTCAAAAGATCAGAGAAAGGAGAAATTTAAGGAAAGGTGTCACGACCCTGACCGCACCTGGATTCACAGATTACTGGGAATAAGGTAAGGGGGTGGTCAGAGAACATGGGGGGGAGAGAACACAGGCCATAATATGGGGTGAGGATTGAGTAAACTTTGTGGAGATGGTTCTGGGAAGAATATGAGGGGATTAAATGAAAAATGTGAAAAGGATCTGGGAAGAATTTTGGGAGGGGGGTTGAGTATACATTTCTGTTAGCTTGTCTTGTAATTTTTGTGTTAAAAATCTATAGAACTTTATATTATATTGCTAAATGAGGCATACGTCTAATCAGGGCCGGCCCTATCCAATTTGGTGCCCTAGGCAAAATTTGGTTGGTGCCCCCTAGCAGAAAATCAACTCTGCTATAAGAGGGTCACAGTGGAGGTATGATGGTGCCAATGGGCAATGTGCAATCAGCTGACTGAAGATCCGCACTTTACAAGGGGGAGGAGCTGCTACACGTGTTGTGTTTCCTTTTCTGCCCTGGGGTGCCCCCCTTTACAAGATGCCGCTTTAGGCGACTTGCCTATACCGCCTATAGCTAGGGCCGGCCCTGAGTCTAATGCAGATCTATACAGTAAACAGTTTTCCTGTGGATGGAAACCATGCATGCTGCACAGGTGAAAATGGAATAAAGAGGTTATATTCAATTGTATTTGTCATGCATGGAGACATGGCATGACATGTTACATTATTGACAGAAAATTATAAATAACATGGCAGTTTGTCATTAGTGACGTTACATAGGGGCAGGGCGTGGCAGACACACTTTAATAGCGGACCGGTGTGCAGGGAAGAACTTCCCCGCGCATTGGCCAACTAGTGAATAGCTAGTGATACCGCCGATGCCTGCTGCTACAGAGCTAGGTAAGTATCAGCGGGCCTCCATCAGGTCCGGGCCCGGGACAATAGTGCCAGCTGTTTCCCCCTGATGGTGGCCCTGGTGTAAGGGACTCTCAACACTACTCCTCACAGTCCGTAGAGAGGTCCTGCAGTCAAAATGATCAATTAGAAAACCTGGGTCAGTTGTAACGAAGCTTACAACTGTCACATATCAAGTTAGGACTGTGGTGGAGCTTAGACTATTTCCCAGATGCTGTTTTTCAGAGGGAGGGGGTGATCAAAGACAGTGCAGCTAGATTATCAGATAGAAGTGAAGGGTCATCCAAGTGGACCTTAGGTGGAAGGAATATTCAACTTAGGCTCACAGCTAATAATGCCACAAAATTGTCAAGATGGAAGTAGCCTCAAACTTTAGAAAATCTTGTGAGATGTCTTAAGATTTATGCTGCTGGCAGCTGCTGTACTAAACAAAAATTGACATGTTTCACACTGATTGCTATCTATGGTCCGGATCCATATCCCTGCCCGACAGCTGAATACCGCACGCTAGATGCCGAATTCAGTTGTTTTACAACAATGTGCTTGAGCGCGCCAAATGTTCCACAATGGATTTCTAGACATGGAATTCCATACCTATGGAGGTAATCGTCTGACAGGGCAGTGCATTACCTCTGTATAAACTCTATAAGGTGGGCGGGGGTGGGGCATTTATATTATACAGTAGGGGTGGGTTTCAGGGGTTACGTGCAGATCAGCCGTCATACAGACCGCTGATCCTCACTGGTGAGTTAAGGCTGCCATGTGGCAGCATAAGTCTCCTAAACTCTGCATGAATGAGAGGAGTGACAGGGGAGTTCAATTCCCTTTACAGTGCGGACTGACAGACTCCCCCGCACATACTGAAAGCATGTGGGGGTCTGGATCCAGTCCTATATGCCTAACTAAACACCTTCCTTGTGTTTGTTAACTCCTGGATTGGTGATCAGACATAAGGTATGTGTTGGTCTCAAGAATATGTTGTGAGTATAATCTTTAAGATGTGTCACAGGTATTATCTGGTTTTATTATATTAATATTAATCATATTTTCATGCTAGATAACTTATTTTATTTTTCTTGTGTTGGTTACTTTTGAAATGTTGTTCCTATTTGCAAATGCATATGTGTTATCTATATTGACGCTTATATCGAGAATGCAGCCATATTGTCAGAACAAATAATATTGTTAGTAATGTGTTTTTCTCCTCTGGGCTCTATTTCGATCTGACTTTCCTACTTACATTGTACCCCAATAGAAAATGAAATATTTGGTTTGCCAGGCATCTGTAGGCTTGTTCAAATGCCTGGAGATGATGGGTAAAACAGGCCGATCAATAAAACAAACCTCCAGTGCATTGCAGTGGCTTCGAGTGATGTCCCCTCTGACTGTTCAGGACCTAGCAAGTCAATAACCTATTACTATCCTACTCTGATGGGGTCAGATCTCAACAAGAAACACAAGTCTTTTTAAGCTTTAGCATCTAGTTTGTGGTTGTTAAAAAAAAGAGCAGTTTATATCCATTATATGTGAAAATTCTAGCTATAGTATTTTCTGTTTGCACTAAAACATTTTACAATGTCTGTAAACTGACATTTAGAGTATTATGTTAGCTAATATTACAATTTAGGTTGATTCACCTAAGTCAGTTATTAACAGTCTATACCTTTTTTTACTAATATTTTCTAAAATGATACTTAATATAGCTTAATTTATTTATATATTGTTTATAAAAAAAATAAAAAAAACAGGGAAATTTTAAAGTAATACTTAGTCTTGTCCATGTCAACTTGTTTTATAAAATGAATACTTACAAACGGTGCTGAACACATAAATGTACACAGGCCTGTTCATATACAGATTATTGCATTATTTGTGTCTTTGCAGGTGTGTGAAGACTGAGATCAGTAATTGTATGCTCATGTCATTTCAATACAATCTGATGTGGATTCAACAGCAGACGTGCCTTTTAATAGGCAGCTTTTTTTTTTAAAGGGTGCTTAAAGGTTGATGCAATGATAATGATGAGAATTAGTAGCATTATTTAGTTTTTCAAATGGACTGATTGCATTTGACCCTTCTGACTCATAATAACTTAAACCATTAGCATCACAGCTATATTATATGACTGCTACAGAATTAAACATCCCATCTGGAGTTTCTTAAGCAATCAGATTTCTGATTTTATTTTATGACTTTTATACTCGAGCAGTGGCATAACTACAGTTAGTTTAGGTGAAACAGAATAAGGGGGTTGAGTCTAAGTAGCTTCTACACCAGTACCTGCTGTAGTTACAATGTCTAACATTCTCTTCACTGAAAATAGAGCAGTGACCACTTCTTTGCTGAAACTTCTTTTGAGAACAGAGCAGAAAGGACAAAATTGCAGAACTGCATCGATGGGCCCCGTCAGATAGTTTATGTATGTTGTAACATTCAAAATAATTGTAGATTCAATAATGTATTTCTTGAAATCCCCATGATTCCCTTCCCCTCTCAAGTCTGGATTGATTGAGGAAATACCAACCTCTTGGGTCGCAGTAATCCTAGTCTTTATGGCTTCCATGACATAGGCTAAGCTGTGGCAGTGGCAGGGCAAATGACCCATTGACACCCCCTCATTTGTGGTGTCCCTACAAGTGTATCTGTGTCCTAACCACCACCTTTCAAATTTGTCTCTGTAGAAATAAAGGGCTGGATCCAGATTTAAGAAGGAGCTTGAAATTAAGGAAAATTACTCCTGGGCTAAACCATGTTGATTGCAGGGGAGTCATATTTTATCTGTTGCAAACAGTATTAGAGTTGAGAGGTGATGTTTCCTATCCCAAGTCTAAATAACAGTGTGAAAGTGAAGCTGGTCAGTATCTGTGTGCAGTAAGCAATTTAAAGATATATCACTGCATGCAAAGTATATAATTAACTTGACTCCCCCTGAAATGAACATGGTTTTGTCCAGGTGTAACCTACCTCTCTCAATTACAAGATCCTTCTTATGTCTGGATCCAGCCCAAAGTAATTAATAGCTTAGAGAGTATAAAGTCAGTAAATCCTACTGTTATATTTCCCCATTCCCAAATCCATTCTTTTTATGGAAATCAAATATAATAAAGGAAAAATAAATAAACAGAAATGTCTTATCGACTTATTTTTTTAATTGTTTTCGGGTTGTTTTTTTCACATTTTATATACAAATATTTATTTAAAAATTGAACTTGAATGAATAAAATTCTTTCTACTTCAGACTAGCTTTAAATAACAAAAAAGACACACAGTCTGGATTTGCTGTATCCTCTAGTTGCATTTGCCTTTTAAGGAAGGAAGAGCTGCAAGTTGCATTAAAAAAAGGGTGACAAAAACAACCACACTTATTTCACTCTCCTCTCTAAATTATTGAACTGGCATGTGTATTTAGAGGACTCTAAGAAAGACATTACCAAATAATAAGACCCTGCAGCTACTTGAAAAAAATAGGCACTAAAAGAGCTTTTTGAAAGGAAATTTACAGCAATCAGTCTCCTCTTGGTGAATATGTGATGTGTGCCATTGACAACATTCCTATTAATTCCCACTTGTCTTGTATAGCCAGAGACCAACCTAATTTCTGCTCTTATTGTCCTCAGTGAGAGTGTTCAGAATCTGAGCCTGACATACTTCATCTTAAAAACACAATGCAAATGCCTGCCAGTAAAATCACTGAAGTTTTACCTCTCTTCATTAAGTGGACATTTTGGTACCGAATAAAGGAACGTTTGCTTTAAATAGGTATATATTTGTATATAACTAAAGCAATTAATTTTTCAGCTTGAACAGAACAATTTTAATAGGCAAACCTGAACTAAATATGGCTGTCTCGATTGCATAGTCTAAGAGAAGGCTTACTTTGGGTGCACACATGTCTAATTCTCATCCAATCTGACCTCCGACCCACCAGTTGATCTGACACTGGATTAGTTTGTATGCTTATATGACCTCCGATGTCATGCAGTCCTGGTCAGTGGATTGAAGAGTGGAAAATACTTTGAACAATATTTCTCTTGAAACATAAAGAAACCATGTGTATGAGCATGGCCTGCACAATCAGAGATTGCAAGAGTGTGTATAGTGACATGTTTCAACAGATCATTTCAGTTGATGCGGATCAGAGGTCTGTAGTAAAATTGGACCGGTGTGTGGGAAAAGATCAGGGAATGTACCTGCAACCCAAGTCTTCTGTAGGAATCTAACTAGGGCCTGGTTATCACTAGGGTCCCTGATGGTGGGGATTGCCCCGGCTGCAGGGCACCTAAAAGATTGCATCCCCCTGAGGTAACACCTGCAGGGAAGGCGGGGGACATGCTCACACACATAAACACACGCGCAGATATATACACACACACACACACACACACACACAAAGGAGACACCACAGGGGTGCCACACAATCACAACCAGAGGAACAGCTAGCCAGCAGGGACAGGAGGTGACACTGGGTAATAGGACTGGAAAATACTAGGAGAAAGGCAAGGGTTAACTGGAGCAGGGGCACTCAGAGATCACAAGAAAAATGCACAAGGCTAAAAACAATAGCAGAGCTGGACACAGAAGAGAACTAGAGCTACATCCATCAGTGAGGAATAGCACTGCTGGAGCTTATAAGGAGACTGCTGGCTATTGACTGGCCAGCAGTCCAAAACAGGGGAAATGATTGGCTGCAATCCTGTCTGTAATCACAGCAGCCAGAAGGACATAAAAGACAGAGAGAGAAGGTTGTGTTCACTCTAAGCAGCAGATGCTGGTAACAGACATGTGTAGGCCATGCATAGTACAATGGTCTGCAGGAAATGATTACCACAGAGGCACTGGGACAGGACAGCAAACAAAAGGTATTACCTTATATGTCATCACAATTAGAGTGGCGGCATGCATTTGTGTCGGAACCGGGGGCATCTCGCCCCTCCCCAAGCTGCGACTGGCCAACCAGAACAGGGATTTAAGTCCCTATCTGGACATTTTAAGCAGTGGAACCAGGGCTCTGTACTCTTTAAACAGAGCCCTGATTCCTCAACAATGGCGCACTGGGCACGATGACGTCATAGTATACAACTGACTGAGGATAGAAAATAATTTTTCTATGCCCATACTAAAGGGAAAAAAATACAAGGAGATTTTACTAATTTTAATTACGGTTTTGGACCCTGAACCAGGTCCTTCTACATCCAGGAATAGGTTCTACCTTTTTTTAGACAAAGGCCAGATGAAAAAAATTAGCCCAAAAAAAAGTGGCCTATACAAGGGCCATAAACCTCAGCAGCAAAAGAGGGCGTTAAAGTTAGAAGAGGTGAGCGAGGAAAAGGAACAAAAAAGGCCAGACAGATAGAAGACCAGTTAAAAGGGATTTTTTATTTATCACGTGTCGATCTTACTACTGCAGATTACAAATTGCTACAAAAGGGTCTATCTTTTGCCCCCACAGCCCCACCAAATAAATTTGATTTGGTGTTAGATTTAACCAAGTTTACAAAAAACTTAACTCTAAAGCACCACTTTGCAAAATAAGACTCAAAAATAGGGATTACACCTCCAATACCTGGGAAAGACCCAACATTGGAAGTTCCAAATATTACAAGACTGAAACCGAGATCCAGCTTCTACCCTGTTGAATCAAATGGGCCATATATAGAGTTATTCTTTGAACGAGTCCAGAATGAATTAGAGAAATTTTGTTACTCATATAAACAATGTAAAACTAATTTATCCAGATATGAGAGTAAAGCCCTAAAAAATTAACTGAGAATGACCAACTCATAATAAAGCCCGATGACAAGGGCGGAGGTGTTATTTTAACTGATCGGGTGAAGTATATTAAGGAGGCTCATAGATTATTGAACGATTCTGTGTCATATAGAAAATTGGATAGAGTTCCAACAGCAACATTTGTTGAGATTTTTGAAAGTATTTTGCTAAAAGGTCTGAATAACGCTGTAGTTATGGTAGCTAGGCGGGGGAAGGTAGGGAAATTAGGAAGGGAGGGCTGGGCTAGGACATTACGATCTTGCGTCCAGCGTAATTACATACTGTTACACCGGCTGAAGTTAGGGTAGCCTTCAGCTGGCATAACAGTGTGTAATTACACCAGGCACAGGGGGAGTGGGGGGGGGGGATGCATGCCGATATGTTTTGCGTTAGTACGCACAGCGCATCGGCGTAGGTCTGGATCAGGCTTGTAGTCCCTAAGGTTTCTACCCCTTGCCAACAAGGTTTTTGGACATAGAGAGGGTAAATCTGGATCAGTCCAGATTATGGGCCACAAAGGTTTTGCAGCCCTTTTGTGGAAAAGGATTAAATGGTGGAAATTAGTCCCCCAGGGAAACCTGTCACCCAATGTTTTCCTTGATTAATTAATTAATTAATAAATCCTCTCTTGAAATAGTGCTTTCTCTGATCTTAGTCGTGTGCAGAATTTGTGGGCCATAGCCCCTTTGTCTAAACTTGTCAATAATTTCATTGATTTGAGTATAAGCTTAATTGGAATCGCTGTTGATCCTCTTTGCATGAATTATTTGTGCATAAGGGAAGGTGGATGGTGTCTCTGTACATGTAGTAGAGAGTTATTTTCCTTAGGTTTATTGAACAGAGTGGTAGAAAGTAAACCATCATTTTTTTTAAATAAGAACATACAAAATGTGCACCTCAGTCAGGCTGCAATCATAAATTTGATGGTTGGGTCTAGAGTATTAACCTGCAACATCATGTTAATTGTTTTACTGAACTAGTTCCTCAGTTTATCAGTATGTCATCAATATACCGTTTAAACAGTAAAACGTGGTCTTTAAATGTAGGATTTTCCAGAAATAGTTTCTTTTCTACCACAAACAGATAGGCATTTGCATATGATGGGACCACATTGGAACCCATCACACAGCCTTGCATCTGTAGACAAATAGAATTGTCGAATTAGAAGTAGTTGCAGGTGAGTACCCTATCTAGTAAGGATCCAAAAAGTTGTGATGGGGGTCTCTGGTACAAGGAGCTGGAGCTAATGAGGTCCAGTGTAGCTTTGATCCCCTGTATGTGGGGAATGTTAGTATACAAATTTATCATATCTGTAGTGCAAAGAACACAATGAGGGGGAAGATCCTTAAAAAGTTAAGCAAATTCAGCACGTGTGTAGTGCTTAAGATCCTGGACATGTATCACAGGTTAGAGAAGTTTATCCAGAAACTTAGAGACTGGTTGGAAAATAGAGCCCCTAAAGGAGATGATGGGTCTCCCTTGGGGTGTTGTCAAAGATTTACGAATTTTGGGTAATGTGTACAAAATGGGTATTTTTGGGAAAGGGATACAGAGAGTATTACAGGCATTTTGAGTTAAAAAGGCATCAGAAATAGCAGCACATCTTTGAGGCGCTGTTTGTACTATGGAGTGGGATCTTCAGAGAGCTTGAGATAGACAAGAGGGTCAGTTAATTGTCTGTAAATATCAGCACAATGTGCAGTTCTGTCTTGTATCACGATCACGCCCCTCCTTATCGGCCGGACCAATTACTATACTCTCATCCATTTGTAGTTGCTTTAAGGCTGTACACTGGTGAAGATTCAAGTTTTGTATAATGCATGGCAGTTCAAAGGCAGCTTTGTTGATGCTCTCCTCCATCAGTCTAGAGAAGCATTTTAGTGAAGCATTAGACGATATTAGATCGAAGTTGGATTTTAAATGAAGATCATAAGAGACAGGAGAAGTTGTAGAAGGATCTGCAGGGTTTGTCAAAAAATTCTCTAAGCCTCAAAGATCTGTCTAAGCTATGCTGTTCTATCGTAGATTGTAACGGGTGAAAGTGTGAAGTAGGAATGAATGAGAGCCCTTTGTTCAATAAGGACAGTTCAGTGTTAGAGAGATGATAAATTATAAACTACATTCTCTGTGATCTTAACACTCTGGGCTCTTCTACACTGCTTGCTGCATCTGGTTGCTATCTGGTTCCTAGTTTGCAACCGTGTGAACTCTGACCAGCGAGAGGTTTGCCTTGCAAACCCCACTGTGCTTGTGATGTAAACTGAGCACTCATGTCCTGGTCACTATCACTTGTATTCAGGACACTAGAAGCATCAAAGCTTCCTTTGAAAAAAGGTCTCTGGTGATATAGTTTCCATTAAGCCGGGATAATACGGGCCTCTGTGCCCGAGTACCAGGGATAAACTATGTTGTCCTCATAGTCCCTTTGGACCGTAAGAAGTTTTTATTTTTTTTTATTTAATCAACTCGGCATTGTATTTGACCATTTTCTGTTCTAATTGGGCCAGCCAATCTTGTTCAGTGTCAGCCATCAGTAGGGGCTTCTAATCACTGGTAAATGTGCGTAATCATTCTTCGGTGAGGGTCACTTCTCTGCCAGATTCCTCTATGACCAATAACATAAGATCAAAAGAGGCTTTATTGAGAACGGCTATCCAGCATCTGCAGAAGTTGGGATTGCAATAACCGATGGGGATACATAATTTATTCTAAAGCCCCTTGTTATTTATTTCTCTCGGTAATAGTTTGATAGTGTTCCTCCATGCATCTTTAAATCAAGAAGTTTTGTTTTTTTTTGTTTCAAACCCTCATGGAAGATGTCTGTGGAATCATTCATCATAAGAGACTCCAGGGTGTCCTCAGAGAAAAGGATTGCCCTGGCTTGTTTGTAAAGCTTAGGTTGTCCCCCTTTAGTAGGGTGGCCATTGCCAATTCCCTATCAACCTCTCTGGTCATCATGATAGATGTATTTTTTAATCCAAATGCATGTATTTTAAATAAGTATTAGTCAGTAAGCTAGAGTCTGCAGCATATAGGACTCTGTACATAAATAGCGAAGGTGCTCAGTGCAGCAATTGGTAAAATTTAACAGGTGGCATAACTACAATGGTAGAGACAGTCACTTCTCAATAGCAGGATATATGCTTCTGGTGCCCTCCAAACAGGTTTTTCTTTATGTATATA
>WWET01002116.1:0-15823 GCA_011038615.1 Limnodynastes dumerilii
TCGTGCGAAAATTTCGTAGCTCTGGATCAGGCTCATATTCACAGCTTGGAAAAAGTCTATTGATATAGATGAAACGCATAAAAAATTCATTACTATTTGATGTGGACGAAATCTACCTTGATACATTTATACTTGCAGCTAAATAGGACTGAACAGTTTTCCAGCAGCTTGCAGAACCTTGTTTGTCCCCCAGGGTTGGTCACCCAAGGGTGAGTTTGTGTTGTAAAGGAAACTTATAACCTGTAATTAGAACAAGATCACAAATGGAGTTCAGGTAAGCACAGGGCTGATTTGTGAATCTGAAAAGCATTTGAAGGAAATCTTCAATGCAGTTCCTAGAAGTAGGAAACCTTTCAAATTCAAAATAGCCCAACTTACAAGGGTAATCAGTAGGAATACCACACGGACACCAGGAACTTTTGTGAAGTTAATTTATACAACACATTGGACAGTAAGTATCTTATATACGAATTATAGACGATTTATCGACATGCACACCCCTTCCCACCTTCTCCGTTCTCCTAACCACCGCTGTTCACCTACTGATCACCTCATCTCCCTACCGTTCTCCCGTGCTGCACCACTGCACTGGAATGACCTTCCTTCTTCAGTCAGACTCTCCCTCACATTGCAGGTCAAGCACTCACTCAAAACACACCTGTTCAAGCTAGCCTTCCCCTCCGCCACATCCTCACTCCATCCTACATCTATCCCTTCTTTTCCTTCCTTCCCCCTCTCCTCCACTCACACCAGCAGTCCACTTTCTTCCCCCTCCTTATGTCTTCTGTAAGTTCATCCCTCCCACTTAGTGTGTTAGCTCTCGTGAGCAGGGCTCTCCATCTTAGTGTTGCTCCTTCCTTCACCACTCCCCCCTCACTGCGTACCCTTTTGTCCCTCTCTGCTACCCTTTTACCCCGTCCCCATCTGGTGGCTCCCTCTCAACCTCTCACTGCGCTCTATCCCCACCCCCCCTGATCTGCCAAGCTTGACACTTGTCACATTTTGCCTTGGTGTCTGTGCTTACTTCACTTTATTGTATTTTTGTGATATTTTTATATATATATTGTATTTTATTATGTACTATGCTATCCATCCCTACCCTGTATGTCTGTTCTGTATTTTGTTGTTGTATTTTGTACGGCACTGCAGACACCTTGTGGCACCTTATAAATAAACGATAATAATAATAAGTGCTTTTAAGAAACAGAATATAACTGTATTCATAGATGTCCCTGTTACCACGGTTAAACACTATCCAAATGAAGTAGCTAAAAATAGGATGTCAGGAACTGGAATGGAATATTTGTTAGCGTTAACATTTCACATGTTCAATATCCACTCTGTTATAGAATATTGTTGGTCACATTGTTGCCCTGTATGTCTGTACTGTATATTATTATGTACTATGCTGTCCATCCCTGTCCTGTATGTCTGTACTGTATTTTGTACGGTGCTGCAAACACCTTGTGGCAAATAAACAATAATAATAATAATTTTCTTCATTGGGTATATTGCTGCAATTCAAGTAAGAGTCTACTTTTAACTATTGTGGTTTTCTATAATAAATTATTTATGTTAGGATTGCCGGTGCCTACTCATCATTATCGTCAACACATTTAATATATTATATATATAGCGCGCTAGTAGCGCTGTATCATTTAAAATAATTTTTTAATTATTCGAGATCCTTGTTTTTTTTAGTCTTTGGGGGGGTGCACAAAAGTCCAATGCAGCAGCTATCTGTTTATTTTTTATTTTAAGATATTTGGGGCACCCATAAATTATGTTTTTTATTAGTTACAGAATTAGTTTAAAAAAACAAAAACAAATTTAATTAAGATTTGTTCATCTGAAATTGTTCAAGTTAATATCATTTATAACAGGAGTTCCTGCAAACTTCTTTTCTTTTATTTTTGAAGCAGTGTTTGTTCTCTGTACTGTCCTGTTACTAGTCATTATATATTGCTGTTTATGCACTGTGAGCCGTGTAGTTGTTCCACTTATTTGGGCAGCACTTAGCCCCCCCATGTGGTCATTTTTTTGCATCTGTTATAAACACACTCTGGCTTAGATGGGATGCCCGAGGTTGCAGACTTTAGTGGGTTTTCCAGTCTAGTGCCTGCAATATATGGAAGGAAGGAAGCGCATTTCTGCTTCTCTGTTACAGCAGGCATCAGACATTTGCGCTTGTTCTTGAAGGGCAGCTAGTGACAGGAGATGGGGCTTGGGAAGTCTTCTATTAGCCGGTGAACGTGGGAGGTCAGATTTTTATTGCCCTTGTGGCGAGTTTTAACATCCTGACTTTTATTGCAACTTCATGTAGATCAGCCATCACCAGCACTCGAATCAGCTCTTCACAAATGGCGGCTGGCGTCCTATTGCCCTGTTTGTTTATCTTCCAGAGGTTTAGCATGTGCAGGATTTTCTCTGGTAATTGAAGAGTCCTGAAAGAGAGTTAGCACAATGTTATATACACACACACACACACACGCACGCACGCACGCACACAGAGACCGAGCTGTCCTGGGGGAAGTCTCAAAGGGCTAATCATTTGCTAACTGGGCTGTACCTAGGTAGTTGGTGGATTCTGAAAGGGGGTAATCACTAGTTCACTGACCTGTACTATGAGTGTGGTTCATTGGTACAGTGGTCTTCATTTCAAAAGACTGTCATACTACAACTGAATCCAGACTGACGGCAATCGCTGACAGTCTGCATTATAGAAAGTGGAAGGGATGCTACTCCTGGGGCCTCATTTAATAAGGGGAGATTTAAATCTCCCCAAAAAATCTCTATACATCTTCAGAGTTGAGTGGAGATTTTTTTCACAAAAAATCTCTGTATTTACTAAGGGGCGATTTTGCATGGAGATTTTCAAACTCCGGAGATGTCTGGAGAAATCTCCGGAGTTGCCAGCGATTTGTATGGACGTAATGTTATGTATAGGAAAATGCTTATTTCTCAGTAAATCTCCAGAGTTTGCTTTAAAATCTCCGGGAGACTTCACATAGAACACTATTAGCATCACAGACCATCTGCACATTTAATGAGTGGTAAAGGTGACGATTGCTATATAAACGTGCCCTGCTTTTAGGTGGTCTCAGCGCAATCTATCGCTCCAAGGACATTGGGAAATCCAGAGAGCCGATAAAAGTGTAACTTCAGGTTACGCCAAGTTTCCTCCTGGCTGGAAAGTAGATATATGTACGCGACAATTTAATCAGTGCACTTAACACATGAGTTAAGTAATGTGAAAATGTCGCCTGTGATATTCCAACCACTCTGCCAGTCAGACTGGAATGACCCTGTGGCCAAAAAGTGGAGAACACACAGTAATTTGTGCAGCTCAGACACTGCATGAGACCGTGATGTTGCTGGGTCCAAATCCCCCCTCACCTGCTCATAAATGCTCAGGAGGTTAGTTAAGGCAAAACAATTGAATTACCTCCTGATCAGACAGGGAGTCAAAGTTCACACGCCGGCCAAACACACGCACATGATGTGTTATTTGTTGCCTGCGATGAACCATGGATTGGTGATGGTTGTGGTCCTTCTGTTGCTCTTTCCTTTCTGTTGCCCTTATTAAAGCTAAACTGCCCATTAAATATCCACTATGCATATACAGCACATGAAAAGCCATAGCTTTTGTTTGAGTCTAAACAAGCAGCTGAAATACATTTACACCTTACTTTTATACCCTGACACATGATTACATGACCAATCACCAGCGATTTAAGCAAAGTCTCCACTGACCCCCCTGAGATTTATCTCTGGAGACCAATCACCAGCGATTTTGAAAATCTCCCCTTAGTAAATCCAGAGATTTGTATGTTCCTCATGCAAAAAATCGCCAGAGAGATTTAAACACCGGAGATTTAAATCTCCACTTATCTCTGGAGAGTTTGTGGAGATTTTGCTTTAGTAAATCCAGAGACTTGCAAATCCCCGGTAAACTACTGCAAATTCCAGCGATTTTACTCAAATCTCCCTTAGTAAATGAGGCTCCAGGAGTCACAAAGAGTCAACCGCAGTAAGGTAAATGTATCATCTAACCCTACCCTCCAATTCCCAAACCCTAACTCTAATCTTCCCCTTCTTCAGCCCTAACCATAACCCTCTGAGACCCACAGTCAAACCCTAACCCTACATTCCCCGCAGCCTAACTCTAACCCTCCATACCCTACAGCCTAACCCCAACCCTCCATGCCCCGCAGCCTAACTCTAACCCTCCATACCCCACAACCTAACCCTCCATGCCCCACAGTCGTAAGCTAACCTTCCCCTTAATCCCTAGTCCTAACCATTTACCCGCCGCAGCCTGTAGCTATTGGGTATAGGGAAATAGGTTCGCGTTCCCAATATCAATTTTCTATTTCCAAAGCTCTTTGAACAACGATACAGCCGCCATTCAGCTGATGGACGTGTCATGTTTGAAATACAGCCTCATCCCTGTACTACTGAGGGTAGGCTACAAATGGATAAACTTTTGGAGCTTTATTTTGCTCACCTGTTCTTTCCAGTGACCTTGATGTCTTCATCTCGTAGCTGAAGTTTCTTGCAGAAGAATATGAAATCTTCTCTAAGCATATTGCATGAGACTAGTGTGAAAATCTTCTGCATAATCCTCTCTAGAATAAATAAACCAGTGCTGAAAAAAGTGTTTTGTGTGCAATGTCCATATGTACAGCTAGATGGCACTGTTACACAGGTAGATTTGAGGGCTTTTATGTGGCGTAATTATTGGGCTAGAACTGACCATACACTAGAGTGATTATTGGTTCAATTATCTAATTATTGGGTGTTTGGACCTAGTGTATGACCAGGATTTTTCCTTAATGGTGATAAAACAGTCCAAAAACAATTACTTCCTAAAGTATATCGGACCCAAGCCGGTTGCAATCTCTGGTTAGAAAGTGTGGCTTCGAAAAAGGAATATTCAAAAGTTACTTTTCGAATGTCCCTTTTTCCGAAGTTTACACTTTTAGAATTTTTTATTTTATGAATGGGTGAATATGCCGTTCTGCACACTCATCCATTCACTTTCGGAAAGCACAGATCACTCTGCCGCTGCTCACCGGACCAAGGGGACAGGTGAGTAAAGTCTTTCTGCGGGGTTAGGGTCAGGCTGCAGGAGATAGTGGGTTAGGGTCAGGATGCAAGTTAGGGAGAGTTAGGGTCAGGCTGCAGGGGAGGGAGGGTTAGGGTCAGGCTGCTGATTTTAGTAGTGAGCAGTAAAGTGATATACTACTCAAGTCTAGAAAAAACAGAATTAGATATACACCTTTAAATGTATTCTCTGATGACATTTGGGGGGGGACAGCAACCATGGGATTAGGATGTGGCATGTAGAAACTGGGCGTTTGACAGTTAAAAAGTGTTGGTAAGCTCCTCCCCTCTCCAACACCCTCTGACTCTCAGTTTTTGTATAACCAAGCCCCAAAGAGAGGAGAAGAACCAGAAAAGAGGAGGCAAGTATAGAAAGAGACAATCCTAAACATTCTACACCACTGGTGGGAGCTGTGGGAGTCCTTGAGGGTCAGGGTCAGGCTGCCAGGAGGGAGGGTCAGGGTCAGGCTGCAGAAGATGGTGGGTTAGGGTCAGGCTGACAGGAAGGAGGTTTAGGGTTAGAATAGTGAGAGGGGAGGGTTAGGGTAAGAATTAGGGGAAGTAGTGGGGGGACTTTTTTCTTTTTACACTTTTCGGAGCACCGAAAGCTCGGTGCTCCATGGATCGATTGCAATGCCTAATCCAGGCATATGCAATCGAAATCCCAGCCCGTTTGCAACAGGCTGGGGAGGAATGGCTGATTCGAAAATCTGCCATTCGGACCGGAGTCCCACACCCAACCCAAGCTACTGATATCACCTAGTGTGTGGTCATTATCCAATTATCGAACCCTGTACCTCATCTGCATAGCTGTCATTACTATGTTACTGCTGTACATGCCAAAAATTATGGAGTCAGCTGCAAGTGCGTCCTTCCAATCTCGGCAGCCTGTCCCTATTTAGCCGCCAATATCTGGACCTTTTTCTAGTGAAAAGGTTTCTGCTGGGACCAACTAATCCTGGCTGCTGAGATTGACAGGAGGTCGTTGCAGCCGATTAGCTGCACAAACCTCGTCAATCTCAGCAGGAGGGCTGTTTATCGGTGACTTCCTGCTGGGACCAGTAATCTCTCTAGTGTACTCTCCAGTTTTCCGTGGCATAACCCAATCAGTTCACTTACCTTCCCTTAGATCATTAGCCTGTAAATAGCATCCAATAGGATGCAGCTGCTTGTCTTCACACACAACACAAGGAGGTTTTATCATGGGATTATCATCCAGATTGATCTCTCTCAGTTTCGTAAGACGGTGGATGTCCGATGGCAAAGATTTCATCTTGTTACCTATAAAACAATGTTTATCTTTAGGTAGAGACTTAACATTAGCACACGCAACCCCTGTGCGCAATTTGGTACGCAATATGGGAGGGAAGCATTTAAATTGTATAGCATGGGTTCGGTTAGGCACTTCCGTATGTCCGAAAAATATGTCTGCACAACGATACAGAGCTATTTATCTATACTCACTAAACATTTACTTAACATCATTTGAACCCATATACGTATATGCATGTACTCAGAGGCAGAAGGTGACAGACATAGCCCGGACAGCAAAGAGGTGGGGCATGAGTCTGGATGGGTGGGGCTAGGTGGAGCCAGGTCGGATTTGGGGGCGGAGCGAAACAGGACCACTGCCTAATAGGAGCAATCAGAGTCTGACAGCTTAAAACAGTGCTCAGCATTCCATGACAGTCTGCTTATAGTGCAGGGGGGAGCAGAGCAGAGCCATGGGCCCCTCTCTGCATAGCCCCATAGCAACCTCACTCATTGCACCCCCTGTAGTTACACCCCTGTGTGTCCAGAGTGTCTGAGTGTGAGTGCAGTTATAATACACGTAACTTCCATGTAGAATGCCCTTTTGAGGTTTACTGTGCTGATCACCCCATTAAATCTGTATTATACAATGGACCATCAGGGCATTTAATACAGCATCAGTACAATGACTTTCCATACTGTACCATTCAGAATGATGCTCCGGAGTCCCTCCATGTCAGTAATAGAAGCAGGAAGATAAGAGAGCTGGTTGTTAGACGCTGTGATTTCCACCAGGTTTCTCAGTCGCACAACGCTGTCTGGAATAGATGTCACTGCGTTGTCTGAGATGTCCAGAGTCCTGAGATTCCACATGTTACACAACTCTTCTGGAAGAGCTGTAATCTGTAGAGAAATCATTACAAAATCACATGAAAACGTATATGTTTTGCCAGCTGCTGGAGGACTGTGGATCCTGACCCTCCCCATTTACATACAGAGAGGCTGACAAATTAGATCAAAATGATTTCAATTAAAATGCTAATGCCCTATACAGCACAGCTGCCTGCTGGGAGAAACAAGAGACGGCAGCGTGGGGGTGGGGCTTGTGGAGTGTTTTATGCAAATCACGTCTGAACACCTCTCTCTGATAGGGTTACGAAGGATGGGTTTTCATCAAGACCCACCCCTTCCATAGTAACACTTGGGGCTTGAGGTAGTGATTTGTATGAAATCACTGCCTCAAGCCCAGATCTGGGACATTTGCATCTTCTGGGATTCTGGAAGCAATGTCCGAATTTTGTGAGTCTCCTGGAAATTCCAGGAGTCACAACTATGCTATAGACACTGCCCAGCGCTCTGATGAAAAAAGAACAAGGGAGCTCCCCTATGAATAAGTGATGTACAAGTAAGATTTAATATGTTATGGGATATGCCACACACAGTCCACTAGTCGCACTCAGCGGTCATATCGGGTACTTCCGTAAGGAGTATGGGTCCCTGTTGTGAATGGCCCTATTTCAGTTCCGAACGAGCTGGGATATCGATTGTTTATGCCTCTATGAGGCATAGCAATCGATCCCCGGAGCACCGAACATGGTGCTTCGAAAGATAAGCAACCCCACTCCCTAACCCTAAGTCACCCAAGCAACTTTCGGCTGTCCCTATTTCGCAGTGTGAAGCATTGCAGCAGGGATTCGCAATGTTCTGTAAGTATCACGTGACATGGTTCGTGGGGCATAACAAAGATGATAATGTGACAAATAGTGACATGGAAGTGGTCAGAAAAACTAAAACCAAAAGTGACTCCGTTAGGGACAAAGAACCGGATCCTGATTTAATAATGTTTGCACGCATGTCAGTCCATTCATACGGAAGTGTGTGCCAGCCTTTAGCCTTTCGTGCCACAACCCCTACCATAAATGTAACACAAACCCTCACGTAAAATGGGGTAGGTGTATAATGCTGCATTGTACATAAGGGCCTAGCTAAGCCCTTACTGTATGAGTAGCATGGGTTTCCCCACCCACTGCGCACACACCATGTATGCAGGACAGACAATCACACCCCGCCATTGGAGGCCGTTGGTGCACGGATTGCAGAAATGATCGTGCTGCATTCCCTATGTAACGTGCTTCCGTATGCATTCATGTGAGCCCCCGACAGGGTACACATTGGCTCTGCATAAATGCCCTAACATTATTAAATGTGGATCTGGCCCAATATATATTATAATTGAGCAGCACATGGTATCAGAGTAAATACAATGATAATGACTGGTCCGTTTACCTTCCGGCCATTTGCATTTCTGATGGTCAGTGTTTGCAGTGATCGGACATTACACACTTCTCTTGGGAAAACGTTAAAGTTGTTATCAGACAGGTTTAATTTCGTCAGCTGCAGTAACTGAGCGATCTGCGCCGGTACATAATGTATCTGATTTTCAGACAGGTTCAGTCTCTGAAGGCTTCTTACACTGCACAACTCAGAGGGGAAACATGTAAACTTATTACACTGGAGGAGAAGGTCACAGAGAGACTCCATATTAGCCACACTGAGAGGGACTCCACTAAGTTCATTCCTACTCAAGTCCAAGTAAATCAGATTGTGAAGTGCACAGACATTGGCAGAGAAATCTTGTAACTTATTCCCACTCATCTCTAAATATTTCAGCCCCCTGATGTAGATAATGGTGTCTGATATTTCCAAGATATCATTATGGTTGAGGTTTAAATAAACCAGGGAAGTCATGGTAGACAAAGCTTGGGGAACTTCTGAAAGCTTATTTCCACTCAGATCTAATTTGGAAATCGTAAAACAGTTTTTTAATTCAATTGGAACATAACGCAAATGATTTTCTGCACAGACAACCGCTGATATCCTATTCAGCTGAGCCAGCTGCTCTGGTAAAAACTCCAACGCGTTTCGCTCAACATGTAACTCCTTTAGATTTTTTAGCTTGTGAATCTTTGCCGGAAGGGCACGCATTCGATTCCCGCTCATGATCAAAGTCTCTATACAATGACAGCTGCAGATTTTTTCAGTGATGGATTGAAATAAATTATTAGCAATAGAAAGTACTTTAAGTTGTTGCAAGCGGTCAAACTTGTCCGATAATCTGGTTAGTCGGTTGTTATCAACCAGGAGCTCTTCTAAGTTGGTTAAGTTATACAGCTGTACCGGTAGAAAGGTGAGCTGGTTGTTACTCAGGGACAGTTCTCTGAGGTTTTTCAGCTCCCCAATTTCTTTTGGTAAACTTTTTATTTGATTTCCCCCTAGACAGAGTTTAACCAGTTGTGGGAGCCTGAAGATGGATTTGGGTAATGCAGACAGCTGGTTGTCATCCAGATTTAATACATTCAGGTTTCGAAGACCAGCCAATGACTCTGGCAAACATTTCAGACAGTTCCCACTCAGCCCGAGGACCTGTAAGGTTGTGAGGCCTCCGATGCAATGTGGTAATTCTGTGAGCCTGTTATGGTTAACAAAAAGTTGCTTGATATGAGGACAGTGTGAGATCTGGTCAGGAAGACATGTAATCTGGTTGCGGCTCACGTTTAACGCTTGTAGTCGGGACAGGTGACCAATTTCAGGTGGTAGGCATCTCAACGCATTTCCTTCAATGGACAGTTTTTCTAGCTGGCGGAGATGGCCCACGTTCTGTGGAAGCTCTCTTATTCCATTGTTGTTCAGCTGTAGGCATTTTAGGTTTGGATAGTTCAAGACATCTGCTGGTATTTCAGTCAGCTCCCTGGCATTCAGATTAATGGTTGTCACACTCTCAGATAACATTGTAAAATCGCACCACAATGTAACTCGTTATGGGCTTAAGGTCTTCTCTGAAATCTGTCAAGTAAAAAAATGTTGTCATTATAATAAAGTTGATTTAAATTTAAATAAATAATAATTAAATAAGGCCTTATCCGGACCAATGGCGTAGCTTATCCTTGCGTTCCTTCACACTGTGCACTCTCAGAGCCAACGCCCATGACATTACTTTTCCACCAGGCTTCCCTCAACGCGTTTAAACTTTGTGACATTTTTAAGCTGAATCCATATAATTTGAATAATGACTTTATCCGGGCTACAGCTGCTTGCACTATAGAGCGTCTAAAGAAATGGCTGCCTACATCACAAGGCCAGTTTTTTCATTCCTAAATGAGCATCCAAATTGAAAAAAATAAAAAGCACCCGAAACAGTCATTTTAAATGTTTTTGGTAAGTGTTTCAGCTCAAGCATATTCTACACAGTATACAGTAAATTAAGGTCAATTACTTTCTTTAAGCCTATTGTTTTATAAACTAAACTCCCAAAACAAATCATTGAAATAAAAACAAAAACACAATGAATGAATTACGAAGTAGAAACAGGCAAAAGCTAATTTTCATCTGTCTATATTTAGAAAAGAGCTCTAGTTAATATAAAAAAATAAATTATGAATGGGTAAGTATACCGATCGGCATACTTACCCATTTATCCGGAAACAAGCGCCGCACCAACCGAACAGGTGAGGAGTCTATATGCGGTCTTTAAGGCGGCATAAACGCAATCTACGTAACAAAACGATACGTAGATTACTTAAAATAGTGACTACGCATGCGTTGTAGCTATTATCAGTAAATTAAGGACGTATATGTGTAATACGTCCGCGGTTGTGAATCCGGGCCTTTGTTCAGGGGATGATGGATTGCTTCTCCTCCTCGAGGCAGAAGCAATCGATTTGGGAGACACTTTAGAATTCACTGATATGAAACGGCACTTTCGAAAAAGGCTTGTTGTTACTGCACATTCATACGGAAGGCGTTCTACGGCGGAACACTGCACTATATATGCTGAATTCCGATGCGTTACTGCCTCCGACAGCAGGGCGTGGTCGGGGGGAAATGTAAGGAAATTGTACAGTAACGCCTTGGTTAAGCCCTTATGTATGATTCTCCATTACGCATGGGGCGACCACATATAATTTAAGGCAGGGGTTAGAGCTTGGGGGGGCTGCGGGTGCAAGGGCAGTGTATAACCTTCACACGCAGGGACTATAGAATCGCGCACTTGTAAGTCCATCTCGTATGAATTACGTTTTGATTACATGAAGCAGATTCGGCTAATGTTGTATTATTAATACTAACCAATTACTGCCAATTTCTTTATTAAGCTTATCATCCTTACCGACTGTCCTGCATAAAACCTCTGCCTGTTATAACATGCACTGAACTACAACATAACGACAACAGTCAGACGGTATCACTATGGTGACAAGCCAGAAATCAGTATTCCGCCTACTTACCGCTGTTTTGGTGATGTTGGTGATAGAGGGAGCAGATAGAGATGCCACATGGATATCTGGAACATGGAGGGGTGACACGGACTGAAATCTAATGATCTCTTGTGTGCAAGCAGTGACTGAAGACACCAGCAGAAGACTCACTATGGTGACCTGTACATAAACACTCACAGGCTCAGGGAGTTGTGTGGATGGAGATAAGCTTGTGGTCATCGGGTGTTTACTTTCAGAATTCCTGAGCTGAAGCCTTTACCATACAGCACACAGCTCCATTCACTACAGCACTGGCCTAAGTTACCACGTATACAGATCAGTAGAGGCCTGGGAGCGGATCCACCTGCTCTGGAATGCAAGTAAAGAACAGGCATTCCGTCTCTCCCTAGCAACGCACTGCACGCTCAGGATATTCCAGATCTGGATCTACCACAAGAACACACTGGAGTATATTTAACTGCGCTTCTAAACAAAATAAAAGTTATGTTGTTGCCCCTGGTAACCAATCAGATTATGGCTTTTAATAACAAAACACATTTTGGAAAATGAGATCTAGAATCTGATTGGTCACCATGGAAAACATTTGCCCTTAAAAGCTCTCTTAAATATACCCCTTTGTCTTTCTTTTAGTGCAAGTAATGACACAATGGTAAAAGACCTTCTTTAGCTAACAATATAGGTTTAATGTGTTGGCTTTTACTACTCCAGTAGTGGTTAAACATTTTTTTATTTATTATATTTTAATATAAATAATCTAAGTATTGTATTATCTTTGTTGATTATAAATGGAAAAGTCATTATAAAATGTTTTGTAATGTATCTTTGTTTCCTAGGCTGAAGGCAGATAATGGAGATGTATGAACAGTTTTACAGACAACAAACAATATTAATCCTCTGCATATAACAGTGTAACAGAAATACCATGCTAGGGCTTTATACCTGATCACATTGCCAGCTCATTATGCCAACATCCATTATTTCTGCAAGACTACCCATCTTGCTGATCTGCAGTTAAATATGCCATAACCATGTCCAGCCATGTTGTACAGATCAGGACTGAAATTGGTTCTTACACCAGACCCTCCAACATGACCCCTTCCACCAGGTACACAATACTCCGCTCCTGAGCTTCCAGCTGTGACTCACCTTGCTTTAATGAATGAAACAATTTTCACTTCAGCACAGGTGGTAGCCATAGTAACTGATTGTTGGAAGCTTAGGAGCAGAGTATGTTGTGTCTGGTGGAATGGGTTGGTTGGAGGGTCTGCTACAGACTCTTTGCATATACTGCTATTCATTTGACATGATTAAGGAGATTACATGGGTTACACATTTCGGGGTAGATCCAGACCTAAGTACATTAGCGTTTTTATGCTAGCTGCTGTAAAATCACCTATTTGTATGTACTGCGCATTCAGGTGGCAGATGTTAAGCCACGTAACTTTGAATGTACGTACCATCAGCATAACAGTGAAAGAAGAGGCGGGTCATCTATACGACACGGTATAGCACAGTCTTGGCCAGGATGGCCCGTGAATCCATTACGTACATCAGTAGTTATGCTTTGAAAAGTTAAGGTAGGGCTTGGGAAACGTAAAACGATCAAAGTACGTACAAGCGAGGTGAGTGCCTAGAAAATACGCTAGCATAAATACATTAAGCAATGAAATGTAACAAGCAGTTAGCTCTGGATCTGCCCCTTCATGCCTAGGGTCCTTTGTATATAAAAATAACACTGACTTGTTTGAGCATATTTACTTATATTTCGCTTTGTAACAATGCATCAAAAAAAATAATCGGCTCAAAGGCATTTATTATGCAGTCCAATAAGAGCCCCATCAATCCCAGTATTCAGGGATCGGATCACCTTAGGCTGACGTGTGCCGAGATTAGGAAGGTTTGGGACTAGATCTACTAAACTGCGGAAAAAGGGAAAGCGGAGATGTTACCCAAAGCATTCAATGAGATTCTAGCTCTTTCCTATTACATACTATTGAATGTCTGCTAGAATCTGATTGGTTGCTATGGGCAACATCTTAATTTTTTTCCAGTTTAGTAAATTTACCCCTTGGTCTTTAATGGCTGTGTGCGGACAACTTTACCACCTCTGTATTGTTGACATCAAGACTGAAAATATCTCACGTCAGTCAAAATATATGGAGCTGCTTGACTTCACTTTAACTGATTAGTTAATATTTACTACATAACTTAGGAACTTAGGCACAGGCCAATCAGGTTGCTCCATAAAAACGTACTGTAGTTATGTGGTAAAGCCCAGGATGTGCTACCAGCTATGTGGTAGAGCCCAGGATGTGCTACCAGCCCCCCCCCAGTGACATCACTATAAAGGATATATTAGAGATTGTTGAGCGTTCCATAGAACATTAATCTGTAAAAGTAAATGCCTCAAATCATCAAAACAATAAAAAAAAAAAAGTTTTCAGATGGAATTTTATTTCTAAAAATAAATACAGGGACTGTACAACGTCTCTAGTAAGAATTGTGGGAATTAGATTTTCAAGGACAAGTAAAAATAAAATACAATATGAAGCAGCAGAATATTGCCAGTCTGTCTGCAGCCACGGTGGGGTAATTCATCTGTTCTGTAGGTGTCTAGTGAGGGCACAGGATGTGTGTGGATGGCGGCCATCTTGTACCAGCTACCCGTAGCCATATCGCTCTGCCACGTTCTTCTCGCCGGGTATAAACTGCCCACTCAGTTTCATCAACAGCTTCACGACCAGCCCGGCCTGTTTAATACAAACACAAAGCACAGGAAAATGTGAGTCGCGTGGAGAACATTCAAACGCCTTCATTACTGCAACAGAACCATTTACAGCGAATGTATTAATTACTTGTTATTCAAAGGGATTCATAGGACTACAGTAACTTAGGACCGGATCCAGACTCCCGCACACTTTCCGTATGTGCAGGAGTCTGTCCGTCCAACAGAGAGAGGGGAGTGGATGCCTCCCATCACTCCACTCTCTTATGTGGGCTGTCTTGCAGCTTATGCTGCCATAAGCCCACCATGCAGATCAGCAGTCCGTACAACAGAGACCCACACTGCACAATTACCTATCAATTCGGAAACGTCATCGCACGGAACCAAGTTCTGTACAACACTAGGTACAATAGTGTTAACGTAATACTAGCGTAACATTTGGAAGGTGCATGCGTCCTCTAGTCAAATCAGGCCACTTACGCCCCTTGCATGAGAAAGTGGCCTAACGTACCTATCTCTGGTTCCGGTCCTTAGTAAGGGTGGTCTTTCTATCGGCTATAACTCAGTGTAAGATTAAAGACCAGAGGTAAAACATCCGCCATACGTAACTGTAACACCTACCTGCTTGGTGTGAACGATAAAGCTCATTTTGTTCTCCATGCTGTGGATTTGGAAACAGGTATCTCCATCCCCCAGCTGCCATTTAAAACAGCCAAACTTTAAGCTGATTAACAAAGCCTGAAACGACACCAGTCCATTGTGAATGATAAACAGAAGTCTGTATATTCCGCAGATCCTGTAACATCCTTACACTGCTCCGTATAGAAGACAGACAAAGGAACATAAAGGATTATTAAGGGGCCCGTCCGATCAGCTCACTCACTCCGCAATCCTTTTACCTTGGTTTCCAGGTTGAGCAGGTGCAGCCCTTTAATGTTGACGCCCACGTACACCCGAATGACCTTGTGGTTGCTGGTGCTGGCCTTGGTGAAGATCTGGCCTGTGAAAAACGCCGCTCCGTACGTGGGAATGTCCCAGCAGTTCTGGAGGAACATCCGCTGCAGGTTGTGCATTTCCTTGCTCACCGCCTCGCTCGTACTCAGACTCTGGAGAGAACGGTCAGACACAGGATAGAGATCAGACGCAGGTGCTCATACAATGCCCTCTGTACAATGACATGACCCATGAGACTACAGAAGGAAATGGAGATACATGAACTTTATTAACCACTTGTTTAGCAGCAATTCAGACGCAATCCGACAGGAACCGACACACATTATGCACCTCTGATTACACACAGTGGGCTGGATCCAGACTTAAGTGCTTGAAATGAGTTACTCCTGGGCTAAACCATGTTGATTTCAGGGGGAGTCAAGGTAATTGTATTCTTTGCATGCAGGGATATATCTTTGAATTGCTTACTGCACACAGATACTGACCAGCTTTACTATCACACTGTTATTTAGAC
>WWET01002116.1:22976-33213 GCA_011038615.1 Limnodynastes dumerilii
GCAGGATCTGGACGATTTCAGCATGACCGCCACCAGCAGCAAAGTGCAGCGGGGAGCTGAGCTGGCCATTCAGCAAGTTGGGGTTACACTTTCCTTTCTCCAATAACATGCTGGTGGCCTCCACCTTGCCATACCTACAGAACACAACAATCAAGTGGTCAGATAATGATCAGCAGCAAAGACAATTAAGTACTGAAGTGACCACTGTCCAATCGTTTCGTCAAGGGTCACACCTAACCAGCCAATCAAGTGTAACGCAACTAATCGGAATGTTGTCACATGGGTTGACAAGGGTATCGTGTGATTGGCTCACGTACTCATATGACCAATAGGCAAAAATTGCTTGCAGACACTAGAATGCATTTAATATTATTATTATTATTATTATTATAGAATTACATCTATTTATCTATATAGATCTATACTACAAAATGCAAAACAGTCAGGTTCATTCATTTATATTATCATCTAATAATTGACAAATGTAATGGCAAAATTCAGCCAAAAAAATAGAAAAATGAAAAATCATATGAAACCAGAAGCAGGCAAATGAGTAACTCACCAGCACGCATAGTGTATAGGTGCCCACTGGTCATTGTCTAGTTGGTTCACTGAAAATCCCTCATCCAATAATTTACCCAAAAGGGTGGTATCTCCTTCACAGGCACTGCGGTGCAGAGGGAAGTCATCAACCCACTGGCGCTCTCTAGTGGACGAAAGACATTAAATCAGGAAAAAAAAATCACTAAAGAGCATCAGAGGAGCAGTCCTAATAAGAGCACTGGAAGCACTAAAGCAGGACTGACCAACCTGTGGCTCTGCTGGTGTTGTGAAACTACAAGTCCCAGCATGCTTTAACTGCAAAAGCATAACCGATATCATACAATGCATGCTGGGAATCGTAGTTTCACAACAGCTGGAGAGCCACAGGTTGGCCAGGCCTGAACTATAGTCACTAATGTAAAATCATCAACATCAGAACAGCAGCAATCAGTAAACAGTTAAAGGCAGAAGTTGGCACCAGACTAATCCCCCACATCTGTGGATGAGAGGATTCTGTAATGTGCCATTACCAAGGCCAGAAACCTGACAGAGCCTCCAACCTGACTTGTCTCACAGAGATCCAGTCCTGGTTCTGAGGAAACCCGGATCCAGCCTGCCCAGTCGCTCCATGCCTGAATACTCCCCTCCCCACTCCATATAACAATGGAACGTACTTGTCTTCCATCACGCTGCTCATGCTGCGCTGCCACTTGTCTCTCTTGGGGATCTGAATCTTGGAATAGTCCGGGGCACCGAGCCCAAAGTACGGGTTTATTACCACTTTATCCACCTACAGCAGGAGAGAAAAGATATTACGCGAGCCGTCTCCTTACTGCGCAGTGGATGAACACAATATCATCTCTCGTGTCAGCAGGTTAAATAAAAAAGAAAGAATTTTAGGTTTGCTAAATATTACAAATTCCTTACAATAAATATTATATTTTATGCCATTAATCTTACTAAAATGCCAGCAGCATAATACAAACAATCCAACAGTATTAATTCACCACATTTTCACATTATGGGCTGGATCCAGACTTAAGAAGGAGCTTGAAATGAAGGACCTGATTCACACTTAAGAATCTTCTTAAAATAAGAACTTAAAGTCACTCCTGGGCAAAACCACGTTGATTGCAGGGGAGTCAAGGTAATTGTATTCTTTGCATGCAGGGATATACCTTTGAATTGCTTACTGCACACAGATACTGACCAACTTTACTATCACACTGTTATTTAGACTTGGACTGGGAAATATCACCTGCAGGGATATACCTTTGAATTGCTTACTGCACACAGATACTGACCAGCTTTACTATCACACTGTTATAGACTTGGGATAGGAAACAATCTCTCAACTCTAATACTGTTTGCAACAGATGAAATATCACTCCCCTGCAATCAACATGGTTTAGACCAGGAGTAACTTTACTTCTTATTTTAAGAAGATTCTTAAGTGTGAATCAGGTCCAAAGAGAGGAATGTTACACCTGGGCTAAACCATGGTGATTGCAGGGGAGTCATATTTCATCTGTTGCAAACAGTATTAGAGTTGAGAGGTGATGTTTCCTATCCCAAGTCTAAACAGTGTGATAGTAACGCTGGTCAGTATCTATGTTCAGTAAGTAATGCAAAGATATATCCCTGCATACAAAGAATACAATTAACTTGACTCCCCCTGAAAACAACATGGTTTAGCCCAGGAGTAACTTTCCTCTCAAGGGAGGGTTATGGTCAATTTCAAGCTCCCTCTTAAGTCTGTATCCAGCCCTATGTCACCGCGGTTTGAAGGGTTCCTCCAGCCGGTCCTATACTTTGGGTAACAAGGAAAGAGCGGTACCCGGTTAGTATACTGCAGATCTGACCCAAACAGCGGGTTGTAGATGCACATGTCCGCTTTCTCCAAGGTCATCATCTTGCTTTTGATTTCCAGAGCGGTGTATCCCATATGCAGCGAGTCCTCGGACTGCCCGGCTTCAGTGGAATAGGCCGGGTTGGTCACATTGGTCTTTATCCTGTCCAGGGGAGATGGGCGGAAGAGGGCGGAGATGGCGTGAGACTTTGTGTGTTGTTCATCCAGCCACCTGTAAAACAGCAAATGGGGATCAATGGGACTGTCATGTTGCAGAAACAGTAACAGGGAACAGGTCACCTGGACACTGCGGAGACAGCCATATTGTGGGCTGGACCAATGAGAAAGACAATGATCCTGATTGATGCCTCATTCATTTCCAGCACCATATAGGGAAGAAAGAGTGCATTAGAGAGGCATCAACATAGAGCAGGACAGGCCAACATGCGGCTTTCCAGGTGTCGTGAAACTACAACTCCCAGAATGCCCTGTCACTTGTGCCTTTGCCGTTAAAGAATGCTGGGAGCCATAGTTGCACAACACCGGGTGAGTCACAGGTTGGCCTAACGAATCCATTATATGAATACCGGTTCAGGAATAAACATGGCCGCCTACGCCGCGTGCAGGAGTGTGTGCAGCCTCCTTCCTTATTCGAATCCTTACTTATCCAGGGCTATCAGCATACGTGCTGTGATGGTGGAGAAGTGACTGCTGGTCTCGCTGCACACCCTCATTATGTCCTGCAAGCAGTAGAAGACGGGGGTCCCAGGGTTGTACGTGCTCTTCGAATTATCTGAAATAGAGGAACAATCACTAAATAATTCCTGTACCCCTGGTGACAATAGAATCATAGAAAGTGACAGCAGATAAGAGACATGGGGCCCATCCAGTCTACAACCACACTGATCCTAGACCCTATTTAACGCTCAATCCTTATATTTATCCCAAGCGTATATAGACTGTTCTACTGCGTTAGCTTTAAGCACCTCAGATGGGAGGTTATTCCACTTATCAACCACCCTTTCAGTGAAGCAATATTTCCTCTGAACCAGCCACCCTCCGGTTTATACACATGTCCTCGTGTTCCAATACACCTCTTCCTTTAAAAAAAAAAAATCCCCCCTCCTTTAGCTGGTTACACCGCTTGATATATGTGAAAGCTGCTAGCTGGCCCTTCTCTGCTCCAAGCTATACATGATTACTTCCTCTAGCTTTTCTTTATATGTTGTGTGACACAGGCCAGGCACCATTGTAGTTGCTCTTCTTTGCACAGTCTCTAATGTATTTATGTCCTTCTGGAGATTTGGGCTCCATAACTGAACACAGTATTCCAGGTGAGGCCGCACCAATGACCTATAAAGTAAATTATATGTGTGCTCTTAAATAACGCTAGGTTCAAAATGGTGAAATATCTCAGAGAAGCTAATCAGACAGCGACTTCATTTCCTGACCTGTGTAGTAAGTATTGAAGGTAGCATCCCATTAACTACAGAGCATCGGCGCACAGGACACCACATTATGAAATATTCCTTAATGAGGATACAGAGAGGACGGTTACCTTTAGCAGAGGTTGGCACCAGGAAGAGAGATGCTTCATGTCCAGCCTTCTCCCCATCGAGACGAAACTTCTCCATTAGCACAACTCTTTTGCCTGGTGTTATAAAGCGACATTATACCAAGCAATAAATAATAACACATGTTAAACCACCTGCACTCCAATCTAAAGCTCTTACAGATACAAGTCCACAAACTATAATGTATACAAGTGTGAAGAGCAGGTGCTTTTATACAGGCCAATGTAATATAATACCCTTAAATGCGGTTGCAACCCCCGCATAGAATGAGGGATTTCCGAAATAGGGGCACCTGAAAATTCCTTTTCGGATGTCCTCATTTTGAATACCCCCCCACATTTAAGAATTTTTTTTTCAGAATGGGTGAGTATGCCGCTCGGCACCACGGCAAAGATGAGTAACCTCTCCAGGGTTAGGGTCAGGCTGCGGGGGAGGGAGGGTTAGGGTCAGGCTTCAGAGGAGGAAGGATTAGGGTCAGGCTTCGGGAGAGGGAGGGTTAGGATCAGGCTTCAGAGGAGGAAGGATTAGGGTCAGGTTTCGGGAGAGTTAGGGTCAGGCTTCAGAGGAGGAAGGATTAGGGTCAGGCTTCGGGAGAGGGAGGGTTAGGGTCAGGCTGTGGGGAATGGTGTTAGGGTAATGGAAGTGGAGGATTAGGGATAGAATTGGGGGAAGGGTTGTGGTAGTTTTCAGGCTTAAGGGAATATAGAATACAGGGGTTAGCTTTAGAATTTAAACTTACTGATTTTTAAGGAAATTTAAGGAATGCAACAATTATTGCAGCCATGCCTTTGAGCTTTAAAATATGAATGGGAAAGAAGTCAGGTGTGGACTGTAGACCAATCAAAAACATTTTACACACAGAAACATTTAAGGTAACGCTCATTACAGGTAATAGTTTATTCTGGGCTCTTGTACGACCATTTCTTTATTAGAGACACAGTTCATGGTGTAAGCTCCTTCTGATGGTTATACATAAATGAGATATTTCCAGCCACAGGTCTGTAGACCTTGCCCTTACCTTTAACCCCTTGGTTTGATGGGGAGCTGGGCTTTGTGGATTCATACACATAGTCCAGGATCTCCTGCGATCTGTCCTTTTCCCCCTGTAGTTTAGTCTCCAGCAAAACTTTCCTTCGTTTCTTCTTTTGCCCTTCAATGGGAACCTCAATCATTAATATCTGTAGAGGGAAAAGGATAATAATAGGATATTTGTTAAGTGGGTCAGTGTATGGTGTAAAGCAACGTGGACACATTGACTGAGCTGTGGCCAGGGGAGGGGGGTAACTACAGGGGGCGAGGCTGCTATGGGGCCCATGAGAGATGCCCCATGCACTGTAAGCAAACTGTCAGAGGCTGACAGCTTAAACCAGCACTAGGAATGCCATGTATGAGTGTGTACTGTATATATAGCGCTACAGCGCTCAGTACTCATACATGAAGTGCTGAGCACTGTATAAAGCTTCTATCAAGCAGCAGTTCAACTCCGCCAACAATCTTGCCTGGTTCCGCCCATCCAGACTTAGGCCCCGCCTACCTGCCACCATAGAGGTTTTAGTTTTTAAACAGTGTTTAAATATTGAAAGCGTCTCCTCTAATAAGAATGATTTTCTCATTATTACATATTCCTGAACGGTATCTACCACTTTGAGCAATGACATGCGTCAGAGCAATTCTAGTGCAGCAGCCCCCATACTCGCAGCTTTATCGATCGCCCTCGACGCATTATCTCCTCCACCTTCCCAGGACTCAGCGGTGGCCCTTTACAATCTTCAAACTTATCTTTAACCATATCTTTGGTACGGAGCCTATACTCTGTTTCTTATTGTTTTAATGTCCTTGTCGCCCCTTTATTTGATTTTAATGTGAATTTACATTAAAAATAAGTTCCTTTTTTTCCCTATGGGGTAACTCCCACCCCTTCTTTTCAGCGATTGCATTCTCCGGTCAGAAAGTCTCATTTGTGAAATAGGGACATCTGAAAGCTCCTTTTCGGATGTCCCAATTTCGAATATTTACCAGTTTCAACAATTTTTTTTTTCAGAATGAGAGAGTACGCTGGTTGGCATAGTTCACCCATTTTCCTTCGGAAATATCGCCAGACCGAGGGAAGACAAGTTAACTCTCTGTACGGGGTAGGGAGGGTTAGGGTCAGGCTGCGGGAGATGGAGGGTTAGGGTCAGGCTGCAGGGGAGGGAAGGTCAGGGTCAGGCTACAGGGGAGGGAGGGTTAAGGTAGTGAGAGGCACTGGCGTATCTATAATGGGTGCAGGGTGTGCAGTGCAGACGGGCCCCTCAGAACAGGGGGCACTGTGGCATGCATCCTGCACCCTGGGTTGGCAGGGGAAGGGGGGCCATTCATCATCTATTTCTTCCCTCTAATATCTTCCGGAGGGAAGAAATAGATGCCAAATTAGTCCCCCTTCCCCTGAGGTGGAACTGTCCCGACTTGCGGGCCGAAAAGGGGGCGGAGCTTACATCGCCATTAAGCCCATGTGCAAATCCGCCCCCTCACTTCTTAAAACGCCCCTGGTGAGAGGGGAGGGTTAGGGTTAGAATTAGGGAAAGGAGTGGGGGGACTATTTTTACTTACACTACCAGAGCACTGAAATGTCGGTGCTCCGAGGATCGATGGCTATTCCTCCTCCAGGCATACGCAATCGAAATCACCGCCAGTTCAAAACTGGCTGGGAGGAAATGGCCCCATTGAAATAGGGCCGTTCTAACCGGAGACCCACACCCCTTTTCAGGACTGTATGTGTATGTGTATAACCAGTACTAAGGCATTTGAACTAGGGCCCACGTCTCCGGCCCTGCCAGCTTAATTTACAGAGACACGGCTAACTGCTGACCCCTGCCATCATCTACAAAGCTAGTAATATAGAGTACAGAATAAAAAAATGGGTAAAATAAACAGCGCTGTGTATTTTACCCTTTTTTTATTCTGTTTACTATTCATTAGAGATGTTATGGACACTATAGGGGAAATTTTTCTGCTGCAGGTTTTATATAGCGCTTTTTAAGATTCCTACCCTTATATTACAGTAATATAGTGCAACAGACGGCAGTGGCTCTGTGAATGAAGCGGATGGCTGCCAGCTGAAAAGGTTTATATAAAGCACTATTTTTAAGATAATATGCACTGAGTTATTTGGTGTACGTTGCACAAAATGTTGTGAAATATCGATGTCTGCGAATATTATGCAGAGATATTTTATCATTTTTTCATCTTGAATTGTTTTATGACTTTCTAACTGTTCGTATCGCTTCCTGAATTGATAAAAGCAATGCCAGGTTTTGCAAGGGTTAAATTAAGCATAATCCTACCACGTCTGGCTAAAAAAGGTCTTCTTGAAAGTTACACGCTATCCCCCTGACGAAGTCTTGTTGATGAAACGCGTAGGGTCGGGACATTGTGACTCGCAATTACCCATTCAACTATACGGACATGTGGCTCCCGGCTTTTGGCTGTTGCCCTGAATCGTGCGGCTTTGCACCGTGGTCCGGATACAGCGTGAGATTCCATTGCTGCTACTGAATACTACGTTTACATGCGATATTGATCTTTGAATTTGGTACGCAAATTTTAGTCTGTGTGTCTGCTCTTGAATTAAAACTTTATTACACTATCCAGCGCTCCTATTTTTCCAGTATTTCTTGCATTATATAAAGCACTGTTTACAAACCATTAAACAGCTGCAGTCGGCATGAGACCGACCAGCGTGTGCATCGGTTGTAGGAACTGGGAAAAACCCCTGAAGAGGCTTAGCCCTGGCCCCCCCCCACTCCTAAGGCCCTGCGTATATCACACCTCTCCTGTGTGATACAAGTCAACATCTAACCCACTAGAAGTGCTCCTAATAAAACGGTTCTGGACTTACTTCATACAGCTTGGCCCGGTATTCCCGCGAGCTGAGGCTTCCGGCATTTTTTGGACGAATAACTGCCACGTGGACGTCTTCAGTGTCCGTGGGGCTGCCCATGGCGCTAGCGTGATTGCAACTTTACTGGTGGCATTAAAGAGGGCATGGATGGCCTGTGAGGAACACACAGCATATAGAGGCTTTTATAATTGCAGATGACATTTATTGCCAATAGAGACCATTGATTTTACCAAATACTTAAATTATCCAGAAACATTTGCTCGTTTTTTTGTTGCTGTTGCTTCCAACGCAGCACAGTGGTTCAAGTGGTTAGCACTTCTGCCTCAGAGTGAGGTTATGAGTTCAATTCCTTATCTGAGTGGAGTTTGTATGTTCTCCTCATGTCTGGGTGGGTTTCCGCTGGGTGCTCCAGTTTCCTCCCACACTCCAGAATCATGCTGGAAGGTTAATTGCTGCTGACTAAAATTAACCCTAGTCTGCGCGCGTTAGGGCATTTAGACTGTAAGAGCCTAAGGGGAAGGAACGCATATGAAGGAAAAAAATACTCAATGTGAATTAGTGGCACTATATTAATAATGATTGATGATGGTGTGTAAGTTTTGCCATAATAATGACTTCCTGCAACCACTAGATGGCAGAAAAACCCAGTATGAATATGTTAAACTTTTACGTTTATGGCCAGAGAATTACATAGAATATATATATATATTTCTGCAGTGCCTCGTACATTGGAGCTAGCAGTTTAAAATCCCTAACACACAAAAGTACACATGTGTAAAATTTGCTGCAAACGAACCTAAACATTTAAACCCCATAAAGAGAACGCCATAGCCTGTATTCAAACTCACACCTCTAATGCTTTCATTGTGCCAAGCAATTAAGCCACCTTCCACCTCTCAACCTAATTTATCAATAAAATGCTTCCTTAGATAATTCACCACACAGTATTATAAAGGCTCACATGCCTATGATTTCTTTAATAAAGCCACACATTTAAAATACCGATTATAGCACAGAACTTTGAAACAAATTGCAGATTATTTCATCCTAGAACACTAGACTGTTATTACTAGCAAGATGGAGTCATCTGGAAACAAGCATTCTGGGAACTGAAATGATAGAAGGTGATCAGTCTCAACTACATATATCAAGCCTGGGTTTTATTTCCCTCTACAGATAATAACATAGCTATGGAGTGATAAGCAGTGAAATCATTATGCTGGAATAAAGTCCGGGAGTCTGGGAGACAGGTGTAATTAAACAGACATCACAGAGAGCCTCTGCTCTGGAAGACAGCACTACCGGGAGATGGCAGTAATTGCCACATACAGAAGAGTGTTGCTAAACTGGTCATTACATATGGAATGATAGATCTGGTGCTAGATTTAATGAACTGAAAAAAGGAAAATTGGAGATGTTGCCCACAGCAACCAATGAGATTCTAGTTCTCACTTTCCTATTACATACTAGAGAATGTCGGCTAGAATCTCATTGGTTGCTATGGGCAACATCTCCACTTTTCCTTTTCTGCTGTTAAGTAAATCTAGGGCAATTTGCATTAATGTCACATAAAGTGGCTGATCCCTCTGAACTGGAGACTGTAATGATGCAATCCCATCATACGAAGAAGAAAATCTCTCTGACACGGACCAGGGTCCGCTCTGTCAACACGGAACAGAAAACCGAGGCAACAGGGGGAACCAGCTCACCAAACTGGGCAGCTGAAGACTGCAAACATCTGCACCCTCTAATGTTCATCATTTAAAAGAACTAACACACCTCCGGTCTTTCTTAATTTAAAAACACATGATATCTGACCCAGTGCAGGGACTCTCACTGTTTAAAGTTAGGAGCACCTCAGCTGAGAGACCTTATTAGTGGCTGGTGGCTTATCATATATTTGCAATTGTGTGTAACAAACAATTCTGCATTTATATATGTGTTACAGATAGAACATATAAAACAATAAAGAAAAAGGGAGGTAAGTACAGCAAATGGCTACACACCTCTGTGTGAGAGATTTAACTAAGCGCACACTTTGTAAATTATGACAGACAAAACTCTCAGGGCCCGATTCAATTGCCGGCGAAATTTTCAAAAAGATCGCGTCGGTAAAAATACGACGCCTTCGCCGGCAATTGAACGTAAAAAATACGCCAATTCAATAATTTTTTTACCGCTGCGCTAAAACAGCAGCCAGCGATAAAAAAATAACCAGAGAAAAAAAAAATCCTTCACTGAACGCCGCAAATCCGGCGCTACTAAGAGGCTATTACCCAGTGTCTAATCACGTTCTCACGATACTTCAGACACTGGGTAATAGCCTCAGTAGCGCTGCTAGCAGGAGGTGCCCGGCGCTACTGAGAGGCTATTACCCAGTGCCTGAAATCA
>WWET01002116.1:54397-64397 GCA_011038615.1 Limnodynastes dumerilii
CAGGTGCTGGTCCCGACATGGAGAGCCTGCACATGCGCAGTGCTTCTCATGCTGGGACTTCATTTTTTTTACAAAGTCCCAGCAGAGAGCCACTGCGCATGTGCAGGCTCTCCAGACACAGGAAGAAAGCCCGCGATGACAGAAGAAAGTTCAGATGTCATCGCGGGACAGCCAGCGGAGGGTGAGTATTAGTAAATAGCCTGAACGTAACTCAGGAGTTCTCAGAGAGCGAATTCAAACTTGCCTGAGCTACGTTCAGGCATTCTTAGTAAATAGAGCCCAAAGTACATTCGGGATGTGTGAATTGCCTGTTTTCTGTAACACTGGATCTGGTAATAAACAGGACAATCTCAAACACTACTAAGATATCCATACTCATATGGAGAATAGCAGAGGACTGGTTGGGTCTCGCCATTGAATAACGCATCATTTAGAATTCTCCTGATTTACTAAGCCGACGTCACATCATGTGTACATAGAAATGAGTTTTGGATGTGGTCTGGCATATTCCAGCGGCGGATTGTGTGTCTGACATCTATATGTCTAATCCAGCTTCTGCGGTTAAGTCGCCATGTGTATAAATGTTTACGGTAAGATTGGGAGGGTGACCCATGGAATTAACAATAGTTATCCCACAAGATGCTTTTAGGTTTCAGCAAAAGGTCACTTCCATTATCTGTGGGAAGAGGTGAATTGTGTGGCGGTAAACATTCAGTCAGATAGTGTGGCAGTCATCATCTGGCGGGGTAATCATTACAGGGTGGCAGTAAACACTTGCGGAACTGACTGTTACTGGGTGGTAATAAACCAGAGTGTACCCAAGGTGTTTTCCGTGTGATCATCAGGATCCGGGGTATTGCTCCTCATACTGTGCAAGTCGCGGCGACGCTGGCGGTGTCTTCTCCGATACTGGAACTCTGCGTATTCCTGTACACGTTTGTAGAAATATGCAATAAACATCAATAGAAACTATACACGTATACAAATGCACACACACACACGCACACACGCACACGCACACGCACACGCACACACGTAAATATGACTAATGCATCTCATCCAGCAATGCTGCTTTGCTAACAATGTAATGATCAGTTTTTATATTCAATAAACATCTGCCATTGTTGCAAAATATGTTCTCTGAAATGTGGATGCATGTTTTAAGCTTTTCTAATATAATGTTTACACTTTATTTAAATATGGAGTTATAGGTTTGCTCAAGTATATTGTGTGCTGAAAAAAAAACATTTATTCACTTTTGCAAACTGATTACTTTTGGAGTACTGGCTTTAATCAATTATTCATTAATATACCACATCTTACCTCTGGAGAACCAAACCCTAAATACTCCCAATCCCAGGTTCCACCAGCAAAGCTGAAATGACACAGACACTTTCCTTAATATCAAATATTACCAGCAAAGTAACAGAATTGTTTTTTTTCAAAGGTAGGCTCATTCACATACTGAAGAGGCTTGCTGAGTTGTTTGTTTATTCTCTAACGTTGTCACCTATAGCATTTAATAACTAATTAAGAAACTGATTAATTATACCATCATGTTGGGTAATATGTTAAATCCCAAAACACTATTATCTGATTGGTTGCTATGGGTTACCACAATGTGATGCTATCTGTACCCCTTTACCTGCGCCTCGATGTCTCAGGAGAGTCAGCAGGAGCTACTCCCCGCGCCACGGACGCCAAGAACTCCTGTCGCTTCTGCTGCACAAGACATGCCGCCCGGATGATCTTGTGGCGGGGAGTGCGCAAGTAAGGTCGGTTCACCTTTTGGGCCAGATCTTCAGTCACCATTTCGAGATCTGTCTGTGGGGAAGTAAACAAAATGGAGGCTGAGCCTAAAGGATTATGGGATTTCAGTTACCTTATAACTAATTTTTAGGTCTCTAAAATTAGATTCTGTATTACCTGCTCCAGCTGACTGTGTCCTTATCTATTCGTATACACCTTGTGTATTATAATGTTTTTAAAAAGATTTTTGGTTGTTTTTAGCTGTTTGTAGAATAAAAGTCTGTATTTTACATATAGGGCTGTGCAAAAGCAGTTTCAAGTGTCTATAATGATGTCTTTGCATAATTTTGATCAGGTTATAGTACAGAAAATAGGCTATAAGATTATACAGTGAAAAAAGCACAATGGCCAACAATCAGATGGTTCAGTGTTCCTTAACAATCCAACCAATGCAAGGCCAATACGAATATGATCAGCACAGGAGGGTAGCAGAGGGGCGATTGCCCTAATTAACCAGGAACAATGGATTTACATGTTTAAAACGGTTCATCAAGAACAGACCTCTCACTTCTTAAAGTTATCAGAAAATGCCAGTGACTCATAAACAGAGCAACTAGAGAAGGAGAGGGAGGAAAATCTGAATTGTTTAAAGTATGTCATTTTAGAAAAGTAATACTCTTAATTAAGAGGATTCAAGTGTAAAATATTGCTCTCTGTTATTCACCTGCATGAGTTCAAAAATTTCCTTTTTTGTGCTTTTGGGTTCGAGGAAGAAACCATAGGGGTAAGAACACTTAAGGATCCGCCTAGTCTTCAGAAGTTCTTGTACAGCGTCTTCAATGAAAGTGGTATCTGGGCAGCCTCCTTCAGCTGTAAGGTAAAACATGGCAGCCTGTGAAGAGGGAAAACTGGTCCGGATTCACAGTTACGTAGGTTTCGTCTTACGTACGTTGTTATAATAAGTGAGCTACTACATGGTTTATTTGCGCTGTCTTTGTACCATTTCTGTACGTAGATTGCGTAAGCGCGGTCTAAAGAAAACTACGTAACTGTGAATCCGGACCACTATGCCAGACAGCTGTAGCACTACTGAAAACATGAACCAGTCTGGGCTATTAAAGTTTAACAGCACTTTTTAACAGTAAAATAAATAATAAATGTGTGATGACAGAAACCTCTAAGGAATAAAGTTTTGATGTTTGTTGTAAAATGTGGTTTTGTCACATCCAGCTACAGTGGGATTAGAAGACCTGCCCCAACTCCCACTAACACTGTGACTTAGGCATAAGACTGTCTTCAGCTTCTTCCACCTCACCAAATATATTTATCTTTTATGCCGGGGTGTCACTTGGGGGGTGCCCCCAGTCTCACAGGGGGTGACTGAGTCTTCACTATGTCACCTCCTATGGTAAATGGCAAATTATGTAGCTAAAGCCGTATAGCTGCTTGGTGTTCCATAAGCTAAAGGGTGCACAGCAGGGCTTCACTGCTTTAAAGAGCAGCCTTCAAAGGCTGGACCATCGCATTATTAATAGTGATAGGTCAGTTAGGTACTGTGTCTGAGTCCAAGTGCACAACTCCCACCCATCAGAGTGACCCCAATACCACGTCAGCATCATTCATTAAGCAGGGAGCCATGGAGGAGAGGAAAAGGATGCAAGGATTGATAGTAAAGGTACCTGAAATAAGTGGAAGGCTGCAGACATAGAAGGGGAAGATGGAAAGGCTGGAGACATAAAAAGGTGGAAGAAGGGAAGGCTGGACACATAAAAAGGTGGAAGGGAAGGCTGGACACATGCAAGTAGGAAGAAGGGAAGGCTGGACACATGCAAGTAGGGAGAAGGGAAGGCTTGAGACAGAGGGAGAATTTGGATAGCTGGCACCTGATCACATACACAAGGATGAGAATCTGTCAGTTTAACCACATGAAACTACATAAATGTAAATACATTTAGGCTGTGGATATGATATTATAATTTAAGGGTGTTCTTTCATTTAAAAGGTGTGTTTTGACTACTTTATGTCACTACTATTGTCACTATATTAAGTAAGATTCAGGAATTATGATTTACGATAAACAAAGGTACTATGGTCCTCAAGGAAGTCCATGGAGGTGACACCAACCCTAGCGACGCCACTGTTCGAATGTAAATCTTTTATGTATCCGTTAAAATCTGTGTTCTTGGCTATGTGATCCAACAAAGGTTTCTATGGAAGAAAGGACAACTGGGACCTCGAGAAGTTTACAGGAGATAGCTGGAAACAGATGAGTGATAGGAGAGGTTTGTTGTTAGGTGAGAAGATTCCAGGTAATAACACTACACATTATCATCAGTTCTTACTTTCACTGAGAGCTCTGCTCAGCTGTTCCATCTTTTCTTTGGCTGTTTTTATAAGACGTTGCTCCAACTAAAAAGAAAATATATCATTACACCTCATCATACATACATAGAAACGGACATAGACCTTTGTGTCTTCTAATCGCTGCTATGCGTTTCATGGTCTTATTTGCCTTGTGCCTAGTTGTGCCCCTCACCCCCACCATTGTGTAATACCTCCATCCACCTCCAAGCTGCGCATATCACCTGCTCTACTAAAGTAGCATTGCACAAAGACCAGAGGAAGTACTTCTATTTCAGCTATCTCTGATTGGTTCCTCTGCAGAAGAACCAATTAAAGAGACACAAAGATGTTAACACCAGTGGGGGAGTAGAAATGCACAGCCACTAATCTGTGGCAAGGTTGGTTGTTATGGGCAAGGGACAAATAGACATCCCTTTCCCAAAAAATTCAGCGTAGAAGATCCCAACATGAGCTACAATAGAATTGTCCCCTTCCTCTTTATTGGCTCCTTGAGCTTTCAATTTTCAATTTGTTTCATAAACAATTAAAAATATTAAAAACGTCTGTCTACGCTGTAACCATAAAACACGTGTGCAAAAGCTTTCCTCGCATTAAAAAATGAGTTCAGGGGTTCTCAACCACGGTTCTCAGGAACCACTAACAGTGCATGTTTTCCAGGTCTCTGATGGAACACGGGTGTGGTTATTACTGACTGAAAAACAGTAAAAGATCCCCAGGTGGTACTGATAGCACTGGTGATTATAAAGAGACCTGAAAAACATGCACTGTTAAGCTGGCCACACACTTGAGTGATTATAGGTCTGATCATACAATTATCGTGGATTGGAGCAAAGATTGCTGTAGTGTGCGGTTTTCTGAAATCTCAGATAATAAAGGTTAAAGCACGATAATATGATCGTTCAGAATTCTCTGATTATCATGTAGTGTGTGAACAAGTCCACTATCCAGTACCACCTCCTCCTGGATATAGAGTGCATCTCACTCCATATATATTGGCAAGTGCAGCAGTAGTAAAGTAGTGAATAAAGTCTATGCATTCTGCAGAAGATTCCATTACTATATACTATATTAAGGCTATACTTGCTGGCAACTATGGAATTAGCCAGACAGGAAAACTCTGGCCAAGAGGTGTAGGTAACAAATTGACCGGAGATCCTCTGATTAGTAAGATGTACGGGACTCCTTCAGAGATTCACAGCAGGCCCATGCAGCCAATCAGCTGCAAAGGCCTCCTGTCAATCTCAGCAGGTCTTCTCTCTTCTGCATCAGTCCCAGCAGAAGAGGTGACTGGTGTGGATATCAGGGCCTTTCCCCAGGGGAATAACGTACCATTTATCGACCACCTCCTGCTGGGAGAGATATCTGCTCTAGTGTGGCCAGTTTAGTGGCACCTGTGGACCGTGGCTGAGAACCCCTGATTTTAGTTAATATTTGTACATACACAGAATGGAAGTCGCTCAATCAATTTATAGGTAAATGCAAACAGGTGCATGAAAGGCAGGGGTTAATCTGCTAGCCACAGAAACGAAGGAAAATGGTGGCTTATCATATATTTGTGCAAATACAATATGTGTAATGGACATTTCTGTGTTTTATTTTACAGATAGAATGGTATAGTCTTTTTCTGGTTAATGGCAGTGTTGCTGAAGCATTTAATTTCCTTTGTTTCTGTTGCTAGCAGATTAACCCCTGCCTTTCATGCACCTGTTGTACAGCAGTAGTAAAGTAGTGAATAAAGTCTATGCATTCTGCAGAAGATTCCATTACTATATACTATATTACGGCTATACTTGCTGGCAACTATGGAATTAGCCAGACAGGAAAACTCTGGCCAAGAGGTGTAGGTAACAAATTGGTCGGAGATCCTCTGATTAGTAAGATGTACAGGACTCTTTCAGAGATTCACAGCAGATCCATGCAGCCAATCAGCTGCAAAGGCTTCCTGTCAATCTCAGCAGGTCTTCCCTCTTCTGCATCAGTCCCAGCAGAAGAGGTGACTGGTGTGGATATCAGGGCCTTTCCCCAGGTTAATAACGCACCATTTATCGACCACCTCCTGCTGGGAGAGATATCCGCTCTTGTGTGGCCAGTTTAGTGGCACCTATTTTACAGATAGACGGTATAGTCTGTTACTGATTTATGGCAGTGTTTGCCTAGTTAATATTTGTACCTGTACTCACATACAATCAGTGCAGTCATCTTGAAGGATAAATCAATATTTGTGACTGTAGTACATTATTATAATTCCTGTGACCTCATCAACACAGACTTAATGATGATATTTATGGGAATCTGGTTTCTAGAATATAGACAGGATGTGGCATATTGGCTCAAACATGGTGGCTGCATCAATGATATGAAGGTTCTTATCAAAGTGCATATGGAAATTGAAAACACAACATATATACATACCTGGAAGCTGTGTTCATGGTTCTTAAATCTTGTATAATAATGCATAAATCTGTCCAATTCCTGGAACCGCTTGTGTTTCTTTTCCGCCTAGAAAAAATAAACATAGGAATTTATTCTTTAAACATGTGGGGAACACGCATGACATTAATAAACATGCTTTAAAATAAGGATGAAGGGCTCCCCTTCTGTTTAATTAAATACCACCATGCCGTTTACCCCAGGGCAGCCGCCAAAATGCTTTGTTACACGGAAAGTAGATGAATGTCAGTGGGGGTGAAGCGCCCATTGAAGCGGTTATGATCTGATTGGCTGTGAATAAAGGATTTGATTGGGTGCCTGTTGCTTCTCTCCATTGTTTATTTACCATCTTGTGAAGGCAAGAATACATTACACACAGGTCTCCCTTTCCTAGTTGATCTTTCTCTCTCATATACAGCAAGATTACATTATTTCAATGGAGATTTAAGAGCTTTTTGATCCATACAATGAGATCACATCACAGGCTTGTAATTCTATAATGGCTTTATCCGCAGACTGTTGACGTGTAGTGGCAGAATTAGCTCAGTGGTTGGCATAGTTGCTTGACAACTACGAGTGTGGCCTAAACGTGTGTATGTTCCCTTTAACTTTTTCTCTTGGTTAATAAGTATTATGGATCCAAACCCTCCACATGCTTTCCGTATGAGCTGGGGTCTGTCCGTCCGCCCCCGATCACTTCCCTCACTTCCCTCACTCGTTCTTATATAGTGTGACTTACGCTATCATAAGGTAAATCACACTTGTGGCTCAGCGATCCATCCAACCGTTGATCCTGTGGGTAAATGGGTGTTCACACTCATACTGTAATTTTGACAAAGCCCCTTACAACGTAAAATCTATTATATGGAATTACGTTCCGTACAATAGAAGTTACATGTGGAACATATGGAGGGTGCATGCGACAGAGTCAAAACTGTTTACTTATGCACTTTGCGTGCTTAAGTGGCCTAACGTACAGACCTGTGGACCCTGTCCTATATGCTGCACTGGGGTAAAGACTGATGACAATCACTGAATATTCTTTACATAGTAAGTAGGTGTTATATGTAAATTACTGCTAGCAATAAAGAAAAAATAAACTAAATAAACAAGGTTTCAGAAAACTATTCTCCAAAATTCCGTTCAGAGTTTTATTTTTTTATGTTTTCAGACTGTTTAACTTTTTAAGAAAAAAAAATATTTCATAACAAATCTAATTTCATTCCATGTTTGCTAGAAGTCTTTGAAGTCGCAAATAAAGCTCTCAGCAGCTGAATCAGGACTCTAAAAGCCTATATCTTTACCTGTAATTTTCCAGTGTACACAAGATGCAGTCTGTCTACAGTTCTCATTACACATTTGGCAAATCAGAAATGAGCAGTCTAGCGGAGATGCAGAGTACAGCGGACAATAGGCCAGTGACCGTCAGGCACCTGATTACCACTTTCACTCACAGATGGAATCTGAACACGCAGAAAGTGGCGAGCAGTCATGCGAGTAATTGCTACTGGTCCGCGCTCATTGTTGGCAGCAGCATTTCAATATATAAAGAAACCTCAAACAGCTTCTGAAACTCAAGTTAAAAGCGGTTTCCTGAACAGCAGAACAGTGACGCCGGGAAACATGACATTTCTGGTTACTCCAGGTGTGTGTATGAAAGCCTGAGGATTACACAGCAGGAACACACTGAGGAGGCCACACAGCAATTAATCATGAAATAATGGTGTAAACGTCTACAAATCCCCACACACAAAAACGGAGGTGGAGGATTTTTCTGGTTACTCGTGTGTATGAAAGCCTGAGGATTACACAGCAGGAACACACTGAGGAGGCCACACAGCAATTAATCATTAAATAATGGTGTAAACGTCTACAAATATCCACGCACAAAAACAAAACGGTCTCTCTCCATCCCTCTATCTCTCTCTCCATCCCTCTATCTCTCTCTCCATCCCTCTATCTCTCTCTCCATCCCTCTATCTCTCTCTCCATCCCTCTATCTCTCTCTCCATCCCTCTATCTCTCTCTCCATCCCTCTATCTCTCTCTCCATCCCTCTATCTCTCTCTCCATCCCTCTATCTCTCTCTCCATCCCTCTATCTCTCTCTCCATCCCTCTATCTCTCTCTCCATCCCTCTATCTCTCTCTCCATCCCTCTATCTCTCTCTCCATCCCTCTATCTCTCTCTCCATCCCTCTATCTCTCTCTCCATCCCTCTATCTCTCTCTCCATCCCTCTATCTCTCTCTCCATCCCTCTATCTCTCTCTCCATCCCTCTATCTCTCTCTCCATCCCTCTATCTCTCTCTCCATCCCTCTATCTCTCTCTCCATCCCTCTATCTCTCTCTCCATCCCTCTATCTCTCTCTCCATCCCTCTATCTCTCTCTCCATCCCTCTATCTCTCTCTCCATCCCTCTATCTCTCTCTCCATCCCTCTATCTCTCTCTCCATCCCTCTATCTCTCTCTCCATCCCTCTATCTCTCTCTCCATCCCTCTATCTCTCTCTCCATCCCTCTATCTCTCTCTCCATCCCTCTATCTCTCTCTCCATCCCTCTATCTCTCTCTCCATCCCTCTATCTCTCTCTCCATCCCTCTATCTCTCTCTCCATCCCTCTATCTCTCTCTCCATCCCTCTATCTCTCTCTCCATCCCTCTATCTCTCTCTCCATCCCTCTATCTCTCTCTCCATCCCTCTATCTCTCTCTCCATCCCTCTATCTCTCTCTCCATCCCTCTATCTCTCTCTCCATCCCTCTATCTCTCTCTCCATCCCTCTATCTCTCTCTCCATCCCTCTATCTCTCTCTCCATCCCTCTATCTCTCTCTCCATCCCTCTATCTCTCTCTCCATCCCTCTATCTCTCTCTCCATCCCTCTATCTCTCTCTCCATCCCTCTATCTCTCTCTCCATCCCTCTATCTCTCTCTCCATCCCTCTATCTCTCTCTCCATCCCTCTATCTCTCTCTCCATCCCTCTATCTCTCTCTCCATCCCTCTATCTCTCTCTCCATCCCTCTATCTCTCTCTCCATCCCTCTATCTCTCTCTCCATCCCTCTATCTCTCTCTCCATCCCTCTATCTCTCTCTCCATCCCTCTATCTCTCTCTCCATCCCTCTATCTCTCTCTCCATCCCTCTATCTCTCTCTCCATCCCTCTATCTCTCTCTCCATCCCTCTATCTCTCTCTCCATCCCTCTATCTCTCTCTCCATCCCTCTATCTCTCTCTCCATCCCTCTATCTCTCTCTCCATCCCTCTATCTCTCTCTCCATCCCTCTATCTCTCTCTCCATCCCTCTATCTCTCTCTCCATCCCTCTATCTCTCTCTCCATCCCTCTATCTCTCTCTCCATCCCTCTATCTCTCTCTCCATCCCTCTATCTCTCTCTCCATCCCTCTATCTCTCTCTCCATCCCTCTATCTCTCTCTCCATCCCTCTATCTCTCTCTCCATCCCTC
>WWET01002116.1:66897-81341 GCA_011038615.1 Limnodynastes dumerilii
AAAAGAGAATAAAATAAAGGTGTAAAACGTTGGCGTGGACACTACAAGTCACTCACAAAAATACATAGAAATACTGGCAGCACAGAGCATGGAGAGTGAACCTTTATCCTCATTACCAAAAGATGCTAAATCTAAAATAAAATCGTAGTCAAATGGAAATGGTTTTCTCCATATATAAGTAGGAAAACCAGGTAACTGCATCCCAAATATATAAATACACAAAAAAAAAACACACGCTTTGTCCTGTTTTGGCCTCAGGTTTCTCTACGATCAATTATTCACAATGTTTTTGCCAGGCTGGTCCTCATATAACACCATACAGTTCCTCTAAGGATACACACAACAAGCTATGTTCAGTGCAATACAAAAGCGTTCCACAAGGGCTGTTGTCAGGCACGACGACGATTCTCTGCAAATTCACATCATCCACTGACTCAGAAGCCAACCTGGACAGAAAGCAGTCTCTTTCAATCACGACTTTGCCGTCAGCATCTTAAGACGTCTCCTGCACAATAAGAACACACTTTAGCTGAAGTTCTCGGTTCTAGGCCACCTGAGGCTTGTTGTAAAGCTATTAATGCCGCTTCCTGCAGCGTCTGTTGTGTCAGGTCTCCGATTTCATCTGCATTATAAATGATGAACAAGCTGACAGAGGGCTGTAGAAAAAGAAGTGTGGCCTCCTGCCGAAAAAAAAGAAAGCACGGACCACAAAGGCCTGGTTTTAAGTCACACTGAGTTATGAAAGGTGTAATACAGGATTCATTCCTCACCGCTGAGAGCAGCAAATGACTCAAACATTTGTGAGGAGCAGAACAATATTATTATGTAAGAAATGAATAGAGGGATTATTTTTTCTATACCAAAAGGTGACATCATGGATCATAGAGGGTCACGAGGATTTCTACCATAAAGCAGCAGGCTGCAAAAAGCCATTGTTATTAACATTTTAGCATTATTAACATGATATCCAGCTCCTCATAGGTAAAGAACCCTATACCTATAGCTTCCTAAACCATGCACCCCAGATAAAGCTGCCAACACAATAGCACAAGGCTTGACTGTCATGTTGTATATGGTACGTTCCAAAAATAAAATAAAAAAAACCATGACTCAAACATTGGATCATAAGGCTTAAGGTCCTGTCTTTTCTGTGCCTATCCTATGAGGATTCACCAAAGGTGGAGGGGATAGAGTCCCGATTACCAGGCAGTGCACATCCACTATACCCGGCCTGGCCAATCTTGAGAAACTACAAATCCCAGAATGCCTTGCCAAGATTAGATATGTCTGCTGTTAAAGCATGCTGTTTTGTAGTTGTAGTTGCACAACACCTTGAAAGCCAACTGGTTGGCTAGACCTGCACAATATTATGTTGTGGTTATCAGGACTGTTATGTCTGTTGTTGGGGGCATTGTATACTGTGTAGCCAGTATATTTTCACAATGTTTAGGATTGTACCCCCTTTAACCTAATATTTCTTCAAGCACAACTCAATATAAGATAAAAGCTGCTTCACCCATACAGTCTGGCCAGTTTTATTTTTTTATTTTTTATTTAAACCATACAGACCCTAAACCCTATTGGGCCTTCAATTTAGTTTAAGAGTTAGGATATTCTATCACCCCCAGGACCCTTTATTTTACAAAGTAATTACTTGTTACGGTATGGCATTTTCTTTATTTTTCACTGTTAAATTTCCAGCATCACCCAATCATACGTCTCTCAACCCTGGACAACACCCAATCATACACCTGTCCATCCTGGACCACAACCAATCATACGTCTCTTCACCCTGGACAAGGCCCAATCATACGCCTGTCTACCCTGGACAACACCCAATCATGCACCTGTCCACCCTGGACAACACCCAATCATACGTCTCTTTACCCTGGACAACAGTCAATCACATATCTGTCCACCCTGGACAACACCCAATTATATTTCTCTTTACCCTGTACAACCGCCAATCATACTTCTCTTTACCCTGTACAACCGCCAATCATACGCCAATCATACTTCTCTTTACCCTGTACAACCGCCAATCATACATTTTCCCCAACTGGACAACACCCAGTCATACATCCGCCTGCCCTGGAATCCCCGGTTCTTTGGGAATGATGTGACGGTTGAGGTACTTCTAGAAGTGACAGTAGCCAGAATAAATCCTCTGACGTGACAGATGCTGGTTTTTGGGAAGGTGGAAGTTTAAGGCTTGTGCTACTCAAATGGACAAACAGCAAGAAGCTTGGAGATCGCTTAAAAAAGTAGCCTATGACAGTATGAAGGGTGGTGTTTCCACAGAAAAGAACTGGAACCTAGCTCCCAGAGGAGAAAAACAGCCGATTGGCTCAAATGTGTTAATGATGTCATCAAGCCCCACCCCCACTGAGCAACGCAGTGTATAACATGAAGGTATTGCATGTGACTTATAGGTAGCCAAGCAGTGTAACAAAGCAATGAGAAAGGCCAGTCAGATGCTTGGCTGCATAGGAAGAGACATTAGTAGCAGAAAAAAAAAGTAGTAATACCACTTTATAGATCACTGGGACGGCCTCATCTGGAAAACATTTCTAAATCTAACATGGTGCATGGCCTGTGACTCGAGGAACTAATCATGTGCAGCTTGAAGCAGCGAAAGGAGACGTGGGATATGATGACAGCTTTCACATATATCAAGGAAGTGCGACCAGGTACAGGTGGGTGTAGAAGAACACGAAAACGTGTGAATGAACTATAAAGGGGGAGGTTCAGAGGATATATTAAGAAAAATGACTTTACTGAAAGGGTGGTTGATAAGTGGAATAACCTCCCAGCTGAGGTGGTAGAGGCGAACACACTGGAACAGTTTAAATATGCCTGGGATAAATATACTAAACTAGACTGAACTGAAGGTCAAATAGGGTCAGTATAGTTTTAAACAAACAACTGGGCAGACTGGATGGGTCACATGGCTCTTATCTGCCGTCACTTTCTATGTTTCTATGTATTTTTCTACCAGGAATCAGGGTCTGGAGTCAGGAGGTGCCATCGAGTGTCTTTATCACGATCCAGCGCGCAGCCTGCGGACAACAAACAGCCAGGTGCTGCAGCATGAACACACTATTTTCTTCCCAAGATGCCACAGGCTACAAATGACATAATATTTACAGCTGAACTGACAGAAGTCAGTGAGGCATTATTCCACTACACTTATCACCTGTAGAGTAACTCCAGTGTGTGCAGCTGCTGAGGGGCCGGAGGTAATGCAGCCACTAGATCCACCCAATAGCAACACTCATTTGCTGCTCTGCTAAAATCAAAGGGCCAGATCCAGAGCTACGGCCGCTAGCATATTTACGCTAACCGGAGTCGTAAAAACGGTGTTTTGCCTGTTCTGCGCATGCGTGGCAGATGTTACGACCAGGAACTCTGAACGTGCTTACGATCAACAGCGTGACTACGAACAAAGGTGCGTGCCAGGCATATGACACCCGTAATTACGCTTCGGAGACGGGGTGAGGCATTTAAATCGTACAGTATGGGCGTGCTTAGGTGCGTAAGTGCGTGCAGCCATTATGGCCAACAGAAATTACGCTTGGAAAAGTTAAGGTAGGGTTTGGAAAGCGTAAAACGGCAAAAGTACGTACTAGCCAGGGGAGCGCCTAGAGGAGTGCATAGAAAAAAACGAAAGCATAAATACGCTATGCGATGAAACGTAAAGGGAACGTAAGTCTGGATCCGGCCCAAAGTCCATGTTTCTTCTGCTTCTGTCCTGCTCCTACCAGAGCAAAGCTGAGAAGGCAGCACAGAGGAATGGGGGATGGGGGACGGTGGACCTCTTTTGCCCTTTCTTGTCTCACTATGTCAGAACCTCCAAGATGCCCCATTCCATTAGATACAACATGCTCTACTCCCGAGTTCCAACGGTCAGTTACTATGGTAACCGCCTTTGTTAAAGAGAAAACTGTTTTTTCAAATATCAGCTAATTCATTAAAACCAGGTGAGCGACAGTTGGAAGCTCAGGAGCGGATTATTATGTACCAAATGGAAGGGGTCATGTTGGAGGATCTGTAATGTTCCTTACCTTTGGCGCCATTTCAAAAACCCCAAAAGGTCCCATTTCTAGTGTTCATCATGTGACCTAGTGCTCCAGGAGAAGAAGGGTAAAGGTCACGTAAACGTGCACCTAAAATGGGTAAAATGTGCCCACCAGCAGAAGAGGTGCCCTTTCCCACAGTCCACCGCTGGAGAGCGTAGCAACGGGAAGCTCAGTGTATCAGATCCGGACGTATTGGTTCCCTGCTTCTTCAGGCGCACTGCCCGCTCGCAGGCCGGAGTTGGACACCATCGGATTGCAGTGTTGTTTTCAACAAATGCCTGGAATGAAATAAGCCATCCATCAAAACACAAATAATGACAATTCCTCATACAGTACAGCGTTAAAGCTGGCAAGAGGCACTAGAGATGATTTATTGAGAGAGGAAAGTGCGCTGCACTCAACGTCAGCACTGATTGGCCTGGTCAAGCATCTAAGTGGTCACTATGGTTACAGTCCATCTCACATGACATCCCTATATTTATTGATAGGACCGAATAATGTTTTATTAGGGATTCTACAATACAAAAGCGGTTTTTATAGCATCTTCATGGCTAATACATCCTCTCAATAGCAAGACAGTTAAAAAACAACAACAAAAAACAATAATTCAGTGAAATCCATCAATTGAGATGTAGTGAAGGAGAAAATTAGAGCATAAACCACTAGAACATAATGAAAGTGGATTTATTTGGTCATTGTTACTAGAATAATACTTCCTAATGTCAATTCAGTACACAACTTAATACTAGAAAACCAAACAGAAGCAGACAGTGTTTCAAAACTTCACATACACACAATGAAAGACGCTAATACTGCACATATACCATATTGCTAAGTGAGTGTAGGGCGTGAGCAGAAATTTCATAACATTCCAAATACTGTTGAAGGGAATGGGATCAATAATATAACTTGGTGCCGGGATGAATATGCTTTTGTAACCACAGCAGTTTGGCATTTTGTGTGTGGCACAGAACACTAGAGCAGTTTTTCATCCATGATTTATAAACAGTTCTACATCTATTGTGCTCTCTGTGGTTCCCAGTCTCTGAACGATCCCAGCTTTAGGATCTGTATGTCATGGCATGTATGTCTTTTTATGTTTCTATGTGACCGGCTAGAGGAGGGGGCATTATATAAAGGAAGAGGTGTAATAGAACACGAGGGCATGAATATAAGCTGGAGGGTGGTAGATTCAGAGGAAATGTGCAGAGAAATGACTTCACTGAAAGGGTGATAGATAAGTGGAATAACCTCCCATCTGAGGGGGTAGAGGTAACACAGGAGAACTGTAAACATGCTTGGGATAAATATAAGGATATCCTAAATCAAAGTAAATTGTGGGTAAATAGGGTCTAGGGTCAGTATAGATTTAAATAAACAAATGGGCAGACTGGACAGGCCATGTGGCTCTTATCTGCCGTCACTTTATATGGTAGGGATAGGTAGTATGGAGTCCCATGGTTACAATTGGGTCTATTGCTTGAAGCCAAAAAGGTTATCTGTCTCATCAGAACATAGGCACCGACCCAAACTCAAGCTACAATTCTGCAACAGACAAGGGGCCGCCAGCGGTCAAGATGTATCAGTGAAGAGATGGCCAGAGGTCTAGATTTGGGAGGAAACATGCTCAATGGTGTGCACTAAATTTTCTGGGGGGGTGGAGTTGGTGTGTAGTAATATTTAAGGTTCTAATATCCTTCTCCTGATTGGGTACCTTTGAGTAATGATTTCTGACATTTGCTCTGGAAAATTCTTCATCTTCAATGTAAACCCTTCCTGTTATCACAGTGGGGTAGATCCAGACCTAAGCGCTTGTTACACTTCATCGTGTAGCGTATTTATGCTAACGTATTTTCTATGCACTCCCCCCCCCGATTGTACGTACTTTGGCCGTGTTACGCTTCCCAAACCCTACCTTAACTTTTCAAAGTGTAACTCCTGACGCACATAAAGGCTAAGCACGCCCATACTGTACGATATAAATGCCTCACCCCGCCTCCGAAGCATAATTACGGGTGTCGTATGGATGTCACACCCCTTCGCTCGTAGTTGTTGATACATGGCTGGTACATACATTCAGAGTTACGTGGTTTAACATCTGCCGTGCGTATATGCGCAGTAAATACTAACGGGCGATTTTACGTCAGCGGCTAGCGTAACGTCGCTTGCATACATAGTGTAGAATCTGGCCCAGTGCTTGTTAGACATTTAGAAACAATAGCTTAATCATGATCAAGTGTATATATAGTAAAAAAAAATTCTCTATAAATGTATAAACAGAATATGAAATTGAACTTAAAACTACAAGAAAAAAATGAAAAATACACAAATTTATTTGTGTAAACAATATCCAGCTTGGTTTTCAAGTAGCAAGACTGGGAAAACTGTCTTTAGCCAATGACAGGCCCCTGTGTGCGAGTGATAGGATAGGCTGAATGTAAGTGACTAACTCACCAAACGCACTCGCTCCTTTTGAAATCAACACTTAGACCGGGATTCCCAACCCCGGGTCTGTTTTCTCAGGTATAACACCAGACAAACTGGAGACATTTTATAATGCACCATTTTATGACCACACAGCTGAAGCCCACCTTTATGTCAAACTGCAGGTACCGCTTGTCCATCTCCTTAGAGACCACGCTCTCTATCACCTCCACAGGAACAAGTTGGAAACAGTCGTAGGCCGGGCAGAATATGTTATGAGCTTCTCCTTCCTGGATTTTAAGGTTCAGAAACCTGGGGGGAAAAAGTTGTATATGTTTACAGTTTCCCTGCTCCATGTAATACAAGATACATAGACGTTTCCACCGCATGTAGTTCTGAGGTGCCTAATTCTTCTAATGCACCTTTATATTCCACCGTGACTTGTAGAATAGGTCAGTTCTAGGCTTATACTTACAATGCACCTTTATATTCCACCAAGAGATACAGAATAGAATCAGTCCTATGCCTTCATCTTCTAATGCACCTTTATATTCCACTGTGACATGTAGAATAGATCAGTTATAGGCCTAACATTTACAAAGCACCTTTATATTCCATGAAGAATAGATCTGAATAGAATAGAACCAGTCCTATGCCTTCATCATCTAATGCACCTTTATATTCCACCATGATATGCAGAATAGAAGCAGTTCTAGGCCTCATTCTTCTATGCACCTATACATTCAACCATGATATGCAGAATAGAAGCAGTTCTAGGCCTCATTCTTCTTTTCACCTATACATTCCACCATGATATGTAGAATAGAAGCAGTCACAGGCCTCATTCTTCTATGACCTATACATTCCACCATGATATGTAGAATAGAAGCAGTCACGGGCCTCATTCTTCTATGACCTATACATTCCACCATGATATTCAGAATAGAAGCAGTTCTAGACCTCATTCTTCTATGACCTACACATTCCACCATGATATGCAGAATAGAAGCAGTCACAGGCCTCATTCTTCTATGCACCTTTATATTCCACCATGATATACAGAATAGAAGCAGTTCTAGGCATCATTCTTCTATTCACCTTTATATTCCACCATGATACACAGAATAGAAGCAGTTCTAGGCCTCATTCTTCTATTCACCTTTATATTCCACCATGATACACAGAATAGAAGCAGTTCTAGGCCTTATTATTCCATGCACCTTTACAATCCACCATAAGATACAGAATAAAATTATTGTTAGGCCTCATTCTTCTAATACACCATTATATTCCAATATTCGCCCATGAAATGTAGAATAGAGGCACAGGACAGCGATAGGATGTTGGAACCCCTGAATGACATGACTGTGCTGTGACTTCCAAATCACTGGACATGTAACTCGTAAGATGAATTGAAAGGATCACAAAAAGACAACCCTGGCTCTCCCCAGCTGAAATCTGCTGCCGTTACACCTTCCATTACTTTCCTCTTTGTGAAGGTGCATTTGTTATTTCTGTACTGAGCAACCCATGCATTGGAACAGCGTCCTAAAATGACTGTGTGTCTGCATGGCGGAGGGAAATTTCCCTGGGGTTCAGAGCAGCCGTTTTCCGCTCTCCTTCGCCATGACAGACATACGCAAGTCTTTCGAGTGAGGAAAAGAAAATGTCATTTTCAATAAAGCCGTAATAAAGAAATTACAAAGCCGCCGGCTGGCAAACGCGGTTAAGACTCAATAACGGCTGCGAAAAATGAAGTCCCCTTATTCTTCCATAACCGCGTTTACTACACTGCAAATAATTATTTGGCAATTTCCCACCTGCCAGACACAAAGAATATTGCTGAAGCACTGAATAAACCCCAGGGAGAACGGAATGAAAGATTTGATTAAAAAAGAAAAAAGAAAATAAAAAGGAAAAACGAAGAAAAATAAAAGGAAGAAGGACGGATGCCGGTTACTAGAGTTGTCAAACTATACTGTCTTTCTTTCACATAAAAAAACCCTGCTTGGTTGCTATGGGTTACAACACACTCCTTTTCTTTATTAAAGCATTTATCTGTATGTTATGAAATACAGCAGGCGATGCATTCAACAGAGAATAAGAAAATGGTTTGGAACAATGGCGTCTAGTGGAAGAAGTACATTAATAGGCAATAATAAGTATTATTACTTATTATAAAAAGGCATCTTGCATATTACAATTAAAAAAAAAAAATCAGCCATGGTGAAGCTAGTGAGCACTAAATAAAATTACAATTTACAACTATTTACCTAACTTTGACTTTCTCATAAACTGTAAGTTGCGTTTAATAAATGCATATAACAATATACTTTTCTCCACCTAAGCTTACCTGCCCTCCCCATCTTCATCCCCGTCTCTTCTATTTGTTTACCCCCTCCCACTTAGCATGTTAGCTCTTATGTGCAGGTCCTCCTCCCTCCTGTCATCATCCTTCTACCTCGTCCTCATTAATTACCACCTTTTCTCTCTACCGTCTATCTCTCTCCTTATTCATCTGCTCCTGCACACATCTCCAGCATCTTTATTTTCCTCACATACTATTCTGCTATTTTGTACTGTATTTTATTTTTGCATCGTACATATATTGTTTTCCCTATTTTTCCAAATTTGTACTGTTATTAATTATTGTATTGTATATGTAATCATTGGCTTTCCTCTGCACGATGCTGCGGATACCATGTGGCACCTTATAAACTTTAATAATAACAATAATAATACTTTAGTAGGATAAGTAGTAAAATAGTTTCTCATATTTCTCATGATGGGGTGTAGAAAGTGGTTTAAGAAGCAATAAAGCTGTAACAGAAAACTAACAATAAAACAAGCTGCAATAAGTAATGTAATACTCACGCCTCCCAGCATGCTCTGCAAAACTCGTGTCCACAGGGGATCTCCACCGGGTCTTCAAACACAGAAATGCTGCACATGCAGATGCCACACTGTGGACAAAATGAAATGCAGGATCGTTATATTCCACATGTATGTGTGTATATAGATATATATTAAGCAATGGGGTCCAAACATATTACTTGAAGAGGGACACTGAATAATCCTTTTGTTATCCCTCTGTAAAAAGACTGCGAAACCTAAAAATCTGTAGAATTAGGGATGGGGCGAGGGCGAGGATGCCAGTGCTTACCCGCCAGTGGAGAAATGAACGCTACGCAGCATTCCCATTCCATTTAGAGCCGCAGATCCGTTTTCACGTGGAGCTGCGTGCGTATTGTTACGTACGTTTTAACTGCGCATGCATAGGAACTTTATTTACGTTCGTTATGTAGAATATACGCACGGACATGTGAATCGCACTTGACATGCGTACGGAGGGGCGGGGTTTAAATACGTACTGGAAAAGTTACGTGAAAGAGGGTGGGGGGAGGCATTTAAAGGAGTCTATGAGATAGAATCGCACGTACGGCATACATATACACACATAAGTACACAGGTAAAGTTAGAGGTGCTCTATGGAGGTGTAAGTCTACGATTGCACGGCCAGGAGAGGGGAGTGTTCTGTGTGTTGGTGGGTGTGGCCTTGCTACGTGGGTGCGTATAATTGCGTACTTTTAAAAAACGGATCTGTGAATACGGCCCGCATTCGTAAAGCTAAATGCTAAGGCAATAGTTTGATAACGGTTGTGGAGCAGCAGCGTCCTGGACCAGTACAGACATTTAGCTGTACACTGTGCCTGCTTTCAGGTGTGGGTTGTATTCTATCAGCCTGTACCGTACACCAACTACACCCCTCCCCCCATGAAAAGACCCTTTAAAACAAGCAACCGCTGCAGTGAGTAGCTTTGGGGTCTAGATAGCGGGTATTGTGTGTGCATCTAGTTAGGAAAACTCTCTTGCGTCATGAATATACACTTTTACTTTTTGTCCCAATGTGCGGCTTTCTAAATGTTTTTTTTTTTGTTTTTTTTTAAATATAATCAAAGTGCAACAGGCGGCATCAAGCTGAAATGATTAGTTAACGCTTGGATGAGTTCCCATATTGGTCGGAACACAGAAGCGTTAAAATTAAATGTACTTTTTTTTCCCCCAGTTCCATTATGATTGATGATTGCATAATGCTTCTACAGCTGAATATCCACACTAGCTCAGTGTGACCGATATAAATAACAGAAAAGCGATTATACATGACTTCTCAGCAGACAAAAAGCTTTTTTTTTTTTAGGAGCTCACGGTATTGAGACAGATTTGGAAATAAGATAATAAGCAGGTCTGAAAATATTTGCTTAACAGGAAGCGTTAGGTTGTTCTAAGCCACAGAGCAAGGGAGAACAAAAATGTACTCGCTGGAAGCTAAATATCAGTTTATTTGAGGTTACTAATTGTTTCGTAATATCTGTTGTTCCTAAAAGCTATTTCGAAATGGTGCCATGTTTTGGTTATAAACAGTAGAGAAGAGTCACTGAGTTCTCTGCACAGGACATTAAAAACTAAATTCACTGCAACCAGTGACATTTATCTGTATCACGTGCAATCATTCTTTGTGTGGCAATGATCGTCTCTGTGACATAGACGCTACACGGGATGTTTGGAGACCGTATTCACTGGTGAACATTTCAGTTGGCTTCTCGCTTTTCCAATTTGCGTCCAATCTGACCTCAGACTGTCCTTTAGGCCAGAGATTGCAAAATTGTGTACGCACAAATGACTGATCACGACTCCCAGTGCTGGTCGCCTGCTGGGTCATATGATTGTTAGTCCTACTTAAAAATCAGGTGATCTGAACGCCAATTGCATGGCCATATTACATGTGTTATTTACGTGTGTACAATGCCGCATCTGCTTTATCCATTTCTACTCTCGATTCAGGCAGCATGCAGCGCCACCTTTGTGAGAGAGCGACAGGTGGCTTGAAGCGTGTGTACAGTGACACAATCATTTCAGCAGGTGCTGGTTAGAGGTGTGTCATGGACCTGAAGTGTGACCTTGGTCTGCTGTGGGATTGTTGGATCTGAAGGGGATTGAACAAGTGTGCACCCAGCTTATGCAAACAGGTGCAACAAAGAAAGTCTAAAAAGCTAGAACCACCAATTAAGCATTTACAAAAAAGCCTAGAAAAGGTACAGAATCCGGTGCTTTGTCTTTCCATTTGCACCAGCTTTTAAAAATGTTTCTCATGATCTGTTCTGCTTCTTAATGTTCTTAATGTGCAGTTTAGAAATATATAATGTATACCTGTGTCTCCTAACCCTAACAGTGCATGATTTCCAGGTCTCCTGGCTGCAGCATAGGTGTGTTCATTACTGACCGACGCAATGTATAAGTTCCATAGGTGGTGCTCATTATATCACCTGTTCTGTGCAGAGGTCTGGAAAACATGGACTGTTAGTGGTCCCTGAGGACCAGGGTTGGGGAAACATGGCTGTAGACTTTTACACAGTGCTCTACTAGATTTGTATAGCAGTGAACACAATGGACGTGTAAATAGCGATATGATGTTATTACCAGATTTAACTCACGATTTAAAGAAACGATCAGGCAAACGAGACACCCACAGCACACACTGTCACAATGTGCCCGTATCTAAATATTCATATAACACACTGCTGCACCAATAGGCATGCCCCCAAAGGATGGCACTGCTGCAGGAAGAGCAAGGGGAAATCGGACAGCGTGCACGCAGAAGATATCTCAAGACATCGGGACACTGCTGATCACATAACATAGGAGCTCCCAAAACTCCAATCACACGATGCAGTGCGGTTTCAGAATATTCTGCGGCATCATGGGACAGCACACACTGGTAAGATGTCAGAACGACCGGTCTGTTATCACATGACTGGCACAATAATTGCAGTGTCTACCCAGCTTTACATAGAGATTATAGACCACGTCCCTCTGAAACAAGTGAAGATTAGATAAACCTGTGACAGGAGCTGCGGCAGCATCGGTAAAATAGTTCTTAGCACAAAGGGGCAGATCCAGAGCTACGTTTCAAGGCGTAGCGTATTTTCTAGGCACTACATAGGCGCATGTACTTTTGCCGTTTTTACACTTGCCAAACCCTACCTTAACTTTCAAAGCGTAACTACTGACATACGCAAAGGCTGCGCATACGTATGTGTCTAAGCCACGCCCATACTGTACGATTTAAATCAATCACGTCAATCACATCAAGCCCCTCGTAGTTACGCTGTTAATACGAGGCTGGTTACGTACGTTCAGAGTTACGCGGTGTAACATTTGCTGCGCCCTGCACAGTACACACAAAACAGTGTTTTTACGTCACCGGATAGTGTAAATATGCTAACGTACGTAGCTCAGGATCTACCCCAAAATACTGAACAAACCGCAAAGTGAAGCTACAATCCTTCCACCTACACAGTGATCCTACAATCCTTCCACCTACACAGTGATCCTACAATCCTTCCACCTACACAGTGATGCTACAATCCTACCACCTACACAGTGATGCTACAATCCTACCACCTACACAGTGATGCTACAATCCTACCACCTACACAGTGATGCTACAATCCTACCACCTACACAGTGATGCTACAATCCTACCACCTACACAGTGATGCTACAATCCTACCACCTACACAGTGATGCTACAATCCTACCACCTACACAGTGATGCTACAATCCTACCACCTACACAGTGATCCTACAATCCTTCCACCTACACAGTGATCCTACAATCCTTCCACCTACACAGTGATCCTACAATCCTTCCACCTACACAGTGATCCTACAATCCTTCCACCTACACAGTGATCCTACAATCCTTCCACCTACACAGTGATCCTACAATCCTTCCACCTACACAGTGATCCTACAATCCTTCCACCTACACAGTGATCCTACAATCCTTCCACCTACACAGTGATCCTACAATCCTTCCACCTACACAGTGATCCTACAATCCTTCCACCTACACAGTGATCCTACAATCCTTCCACCTACACAGTGATCCTACAATCCTTCCACCTACACAGTGATCCTACAATCCTTCCACCTACACAGTGATCCTACAATCCTTCCACCTACACAGTGATCCTACAATCCTTCCACCTACACAGTGATCCTACAATCCTTCCACCTACACAGTGATCCTACAATCCTTCCACCTACACAGTGATCCTACAATCCTTCCACCTACACAGTGATCCTACAATCCTTCCACCTACACAGTGATGCTACAATCCTACCACCTACACAGTGATGCTACAATCCTACCACCTACACAGTGATGCTACAATCCTACCACCTACACAGTGATGCTACAATCCTACCACCTACACAGTGATGCTACAATCCTACCACCTACACAGTGATGCTACAATCCTACCACCTACACAGTGATGCTACAATCCTACCACCTACACAGTGATGCTACAATCCTACCACCTACACAGTGATCCTACAATCCTTCCACCTACACAGTGATCCTACAATCCTTCCACCTACACAGTGATCCTACAATCCTTCCACCTACACAGTGATCCTACAATCCTTCCACCTACACAGTGATCCTACAATCCTTCCACCTACACAGTGATCCTACAATCCTTCCACCTACACAGTGATCCTACAATCCTTCCACCTACACAGTGATCCTACAATCCTTCCACCTACACAGTGATGCTACAATCCTACCACCTACACAGTGATGCTACAATCCTACCACCTACACAGTGATGCTACAATCCTACCACCTACACAGTGATGCTACAATCCTACCACCTACACAGTGATGCTACAATCCTACCACCTACACAGTGATGCTACAATCCTACCACCTACACAGTGATGCTACAATCCTACCACCTACACAGTGATGCTACAATCCTACCACCTACACAGTGATGCTACAATCCTTCCATCTACACAGTGATCCTACAATCCTACCACCTACACAGTGATGCTACAATCCTTCCACCTACACAGTGATGCTACAATCCT